>JARQOC010000003.1:12852357-12890862 GCA_033576535.1 Allobates femoralis
CTGCCCTCCAGCCTCTGCTCTCCAGCCTCCGCTCCCCTCTCCCTGTCCTCTGCCTTCCAGCCTCCGCTCTCTCTCCCTGTCCTCTGCCCTCCAGCCTCCGCTCTCCTCTCCCTGTCCTCTGCCCTCCAGCCTCCGCTCTCCTCTCCCTGTCCTCTGCCCTCCAGCCTCCTCTCTCTCTTCCTGTCCTCTGCCCTCCAGCCTCCCTCTCCTCTTCCTCTTCCTCTGCCCTCCAGCCTCCGCTCTCCTCTCCCTGTCCTCTGCCCTCCAGCCTCTGCTCTCCAGCCTCCGCTCCCCTCTCCCTGTCCTCTGCCTTCCAGCCTCCGCTCTCCTCTCCCTGTCCTCTGCCTTCCAGCCTCCGCTCTCCTCTCCCTGTCCTCTGCCTCTCCAGCCTCCGCTCTCCTCTCCCTGTCCTATGCCCTCCAGCCTCCTCTCTCCTCTTCCTGTCCTCTGCCCTCCAGCCTCCTCTCTCCTCTTCCTGTCCTCTGCCCTCCAGCCTCCGCTCTCCTCTCCCTGTCCTCTGCCCTCCAGCCTCCCCTCTCCTCTCCCTGTCCTCTGCCCTCCAGCCTCCGCTCTCCTCTCCCTGTCCTTTCCCTCCAGCCTCCGCCCTCCTGCTCCCGACCTCCTCTGCCCTCCAGACTCCGCTCTCCTCTCCCTGTCCTCTGCCCTCCAGCCTCTCTCTCCTCTGCCCTCCAGCCTCCACTCTCCTCTCCCTGTCCTCTGCCCTCCAGCCTCTGCTCTCCTCTGCCCTCCAGCCTCCACTCTCCTCTCCCTGTCCTCTGCCCTCCAGCCTCTCGCTCTCCTCTGTCCTCCAGCCTCCGCTCTCCTCTCCCTGTCCTCTGCCCCTCCACCTCTCCGCTCTCCTCTCCCTGTCCTCTGCCCTCCCACCCTCCCGTCTCCCTCTCCTCCTCTCCTTTGCCCTCCAGCCTCCGCTCTCCTCTCCCTGTCCTCTGCTCTGCAGCCTCCGCCCTCCAGCCTCCGCTCTCCTCTGCCCTCCAGCCTCCGCTCTCCTCTGCCCTCCAGCCTCCACTCTCCTCTCCTTTGCCCTCCAGCCTCCACCCTCCAGCCTCCGCTCTGCTCTCCCTGTCCTCTGCCCTCCAGCCTCCTCTCTCCTCTTCCTGTCCTCTGCCCTCCAGCCTCCTCTCTCCTCTTCCTGTCCTCTGCCCTCCAGCCTCCGCTCTCCTCTCCCTGTCCTCTGCCCTCCAGCCTCCGCTCTCCTCTCCCTGTCCTTTGCCCTCCAGCCTCCACCCTCCAGCCTCCGCTCTCCTCTCCCTCTCCTCTGCCCTCCAGCCTCTGCTCTCCTCTGCCCTCCAGCCTCCACTCTCCTCTCCCTGTCCTCTGCCCTCCAGCCTCCACCCTCCGCTCTTCTCTGCCCTCCAGCCTCCGCTCTCCTCTCCCTGTCCTCTGCCCTCCAGCCTCTGCTCTCCTCTGCCCTACAGCCTCCGCTCTCCTCTCCCTGTCCTCTGCCCTCCAGCCTCCGCTCTCCTCTCCCTGTCCTCTGCCCTCCAGCTTCCGCTCTCCTCTCCCTCTCCTCTACCCTCCACCTTCCGCTCTCCTCTCCCTCTCCTCCGCCCTCCAGCCTCCACTCGCTTCTCCCTGTCCTCTGCCCTCCAGCCTCCGCTCTCCTCTCCCTGTCCTCTGCCCTCCAGCCTCCGCTCTCCTCACCCCTCCATATGCAATGTACAGTATGTGTGTATATGTGTGTATGTACGCACTTCCGTCACTTTGTCTACACTTCCCTCAACTTTGTACACACACACACATACACACACACACACACAGTCCGCTATACTTACCACCGGCCCTGCGTCCGCTGCCTGGATCCTCAGTCGACATGTCGCTGCCCCCAAACTACTGGATCCCATATAGCGTCCAAGATGTCTCGCAAAACTACCCGGACAACATATTGGATCCAGTCGTCCGGGGGCGGTGACATGTCGACTCATGATCCAGGCGGCGGGGAAGACGCAGGGTCGGTGGTAAGTATAGCGGAGTGTATGTATGTGCTTACCACTCTGCCCACGGCGCTGCGCTGACCACTCTGCCCACGGCGCTGCGCTGACCACTCTGCCCACGGCACTGCGCTGACCACTCTGCCCACGCCGCTGCGCTGACCACTCTGCCCACGCCGCTGCGCTGACCAATCTCACCGCACTCACTGCTAACCACTGAGCCACCCCACTCACTGCTAACCACTGAGCCACTGCACTCACTGCTAACCACTGAGCCACTACACTCACTGCTACCCACTGAGCCACCGCACTCACTGCTACCCACTGAGCCACTGCACTCACTGCTAACCACTGCGCCACCGCACTCACTGCTAACCACTGCGCCACCGCACTCACTGCTAACCACTGCGCCACCGCACTCACTGCTAACCACTGCGCCACCGCACTCACTGCTAACCACTGCCCCACCGCACTCACTGCTAACCACTGAGCCAGCGCCCTCACTGCTAACCACTGAGCCAGCGCCCTCACTGCTAACCACTGAGCAAGCGCACTCACTGCTAACCACTGAGCCACCGCACGCAGTACTAACCACTGAGCCACCGTGCAGTGCTAACCACTGAGCCACCTCTATACACACAATTAATTTCACCGCACTACCCTAACTATTACTAAATAAACTATATATGGATTCTAGACTACCCGATTCTTTAGAATCGGGCTGCCATCTAGTATTGTATATATTTCCACCTGCACTGTATTCATTTTTGTATATTCCTTTTTGGAGTGACCTTGTGAACAAGGCCATAGTGTTGGCCGAAACGTCTTTTGTCCTGCATGTCACCTGACACATCTGCATGAACTGTAAATAAAATCACCTTGAGCATAAAAACAAATATATGAGTGCTGGGATTCATTCATTATTTGCCTCACAGCCTGATCCTCCGCTCCCCTGCTGCCTCAAAGCCCGATCCTAAGTTAGGACCGGGTGGGGAGCGCAGCACCAGTGAGCAGTGAGCAAAGGACCAGGGCGGCAAAGCCGGCAGTGAAGTCTTTTCACTGCTGGCTTTCCCGCCAGCTATTTCAAATGAACAGCTGATGTGAGGTGGATTCCAAGATGGCCGCGGTGCAGGACAAATGTGCCTTAGGTACTCTGAAAACACCATCTTGCATCTGTGGCATCCCGGTCTGAGGAGCACCCAAATACCCCCTGAAGCTGCAGCATCTGACAGCCCCCACTGTTTCACACTAGCTAGAGACCTTATTGGACTGCCTGATCTACCTAAATGGACATTCTGACAAACAGAAAAGAAGGCCCCCCTCCCCTCCCTCCACTGACGCCATCAGATAACGGCAGCAATACCCCCATGCTCACTGCCTCCCACCACCTCTCCTCCACCCTCACCTCTGTCCCAGGGTGTGAACCCCCCCCCTGCACTCCCCACCGCCAGTATGAGTATGGACCGGCTGCTGAGGAGGACGTAGAGGCTGGCTTGAAACGGTGCATGCGGCCCAGTTTCTTTGAGTGACTCCCCACCCGCCCAGCTCCACAAGAGAAAAAATAGCCCCCCTGAAGCAGGTCCGCTCCCTGCACTCTCCGACGCTGGTGTGAGAGCGAGCGTGTAACGGAGGACAGCAAAAACCGGCGGCCTGAGCTACACACGGGTGTCCCATCATCACAACATAAGCTGCAGCCACACACACAGCCTGGCCCCCGCCTGCATATCCTACCCGGTGTGGCCGATCACATCAGGAGAAAGAACGGAGAGAAAGGTACCTGGGGAGCTGATCTGGGACTATCTTTCCTCCCTTTCTTAACTTGCAACCACTCCATATCATTGTTATAGAGCCCTTATAAGGCTCAGTGTCTGCTGCAACAGCAAAAGAGCTGTAATATAAACAGTTCTAGTACAACTACTCCCAGCAGACACAGCTATATAGCTAGCATTCAGTGATACTTTTAATAATAATGTTAAAAACATTGACTGTATGTCCTACACAAATCAGTAGATACTTGTAAAGGGGAGGAGGGGGGGAATGTATATGATATATGCCCCTAATCTCTCCCTGTTTTGCCCTACCTAGCAATGGAGTTTTCAGCACATATACCCCAAGTGTCCCCGTTCCACGTTGACTGGCCCTACTGACCCTTTCTGGGAAAATAAACGGGGCAAGGACTTTACTGACTATGAAAATCCCCCCAAAAAGATGTTGATAATGATGTCATTGATGGGATAAGATCAATGTGCCTAATGGTCACATTGATCTTTAGAATCAGGGTCTATTCCTGAGACTTAATGGTGCTCCGTGGATCACCTTTGTTACTAGATAATGGGTGTGATGTTGTGAATAGTGCTATCTATGTGGCTCCTGTTTTTTTGCTCATGATAGTCAGCAATACAGTATGGGTCATTCCATGTCAAGTGATCCAAAAGTGAATATTTTTTTTCCCTGACGTCCTCAGATTTTTTAAAAAAATTTTCTATAGGAAGAACAACTTTAGTTAATTACAAAAAAAAAGTTTTGAATTTTTTTCTTTATCAGTTAATTTTTTACAGATTTTTAAAGTTTTAAAAAAGTGCGAATTTTGGCCTGGTATGGCTTTACATTTTCTATCATATCTCGGGCTAGAAATAAGATAGAGAAACAAAATAAACACCAATCAACTCAGAACTGTGCAGGCTTTCACCAGATATGTCACAAGAGGATCTTTGTTAATATTTTACCCATGTGATCGCAAGCGCAAAACTTTGAAACGTATTTCCGAAAAATTGGCGCGCTTTAAATATTTCAAAAACTGCCCATGTGTCTGCTATGCTCTTAGCCACATCTGTACCAAATTTCAAGTTGGGATCGCGATGGGATCATATTTTAAAATATTTTAATATGAATAGCGTCAATGGGTCATTCTATATCAAGTGATCTAAATATGAATTTTTTTTTACCTGACGTCTTTAGATTTTTTTTTTTTTTTCCTTTATGAAGTACTACTTTAGTTAATTACAAATTAAAAGTTTAGAATTTTTTTCTTCATCAGTTAATTTTTTACAGATTTTTAAAGTTTAAAAAAAGGTTGAATTTTGGCCTGGTATGACTTTACATTTTATTATCTCAGGCTAGAAATAAGATAATAAAATGGGAGAAGCATCATTTTACTCAGAACGGTAACAGCTTTCATTTGATATGTTACAAGACTATGTTTCTTTATATCAAATTCAAACTATTGACGGGCAATTGTGAAAAAATGACTGATTGTGTTCTTGGTTATATTTGTGCAGAGATTCAACTTGGGACCTGTCAAATTTATATATTTTTTATTTTATGGTTGTACGAGTTATCACAACTTATTGAATAAAACATTTATATGCAATAAAAAAGAAACACAAAAAACAAATCCCATAAGTGCCAGGATAAATACATCTTAATCATCAGAACACAACGCTCAGCATTTTCAACTTGAATGTATTGAACAAACCAAAAGAAGAAAGGTGATCATATCCTCAAGTTTGATTAAACAAGATTAAAAGAACCAAAAATGTTAACCCCTATTTATACATATAAATTTGTTTTCTATTCTATCACTAAACATGTGATTTATGAAGTGTTTAATAAGAATAGTACAGTAGTTAAATCATCGTTCTATAAATTATGAACTAATCAAACAATTAATAGTATGTTTTTAAAGTGGCATTTTATCAATTTGTCCCTTCTAGTGGGTGAAATGTAATCTTGTCCATAAACGCTTACTAGCAATCGCCATTTCCTTGTGTGTCAAAGAGTATGTCCGGCCTGTCACGGTGTTAGGCTCCGCCTGAGTTAATATCTGATTTTTGTGCACTTTTAAAATGTCTGGCTTTCTTGGATACACAAAGGATGGCGCTGGACCAGAAGGATGCAATAAAGTCAATTCTACTTCTTCATTTTCACAATCTTTGGAGAGTACAGTAGCCAGCCACCAGCGCCAATCATATTCATATTTTTTCAAAAGGATTGCAACAGTGTCTATGATAAAATGCTGTTTCTTGAGAAGTAGCAGCCATTGCTGTGTGGGAAAAATACAGTTAATATTAAGTAAGGAAGATAGGTAATTAAAATAAAGATTTACAGTACACTTGAGATAGAACTGTATTACTATAAAGTGAGTTTTAGGGCTAGCGCGCACAGTTTTCTGTCTGCAGATACACGCTGCAGTTTTGGCAGCTTGTTTTTCTACCAAGTTTTTACCACATATGCGTTAGTTTTTTTTTTATCGCTAGTGAAAAAAATGTCAGCTTTTTTTATATAAATGATAAATGCTGCGTTTATTGCAGCGATTAAAAAGTAGTTCAAGCAGTGATTTACTCACTCTTGAGTGTTTCCAAAAACACTGCATGTGGTGAACTCCATAGAAATCAATGGGGCTGTTTTTCTGAATGATAATCCCTAAGAATAGCACTGTGTGTATTGGCCCTTAATAATAAAAGCATTAAACTATTAATATATTTACTCACCCATATTTTAGTACACAGCCTTGATGGCTTTGTACAGACTATTGTTTGTTCAGGAGTGAAGATGTCCAGACATGTCAGGACATGAAAGGTCTGAAAGAGCTGTCTTACTTCCTGAATGCAGTGGGTAGACACTTAACATGATTGACAGAGCTGCTGGCCTATCATCTGCTCTGCATTCACTGTCTATCCCTGTGCTTTCTCAGGTTGAGCCCTAACAAAGCTTTCTCCTATATGTCCTCTCCTGCTTCTAAGCTGTAACATATCAAAATAATACAGTAATGTCTAAAAATAATGGATTTGATAAAAATAGACCCCACGCTTTTAGACCACAGGTTGAACAGATCTGAATTCAAGATTTTTGAATTGACACTATAATAGTTAAATATTTTAAAATATGATCCCATCACGATCCCAACTTGAAATTTGGTACAGATGTGGCTAAGAGCATAAAAGACACATGGGCAGTTTTGAAAAATTTTTATTAAAATGTTTTTTCGGAAATGCGTTTCAAAATGTTGCGTTTGCGTTCGCATGGGTAAAAAATTAAAATTAACAAATATACTCTTGTGACATATCTGGTGAAAGCCTGGACAGTTCTGAGTAGAATGGTGTTTATTTTGTTTCTCTATCTTATTTCTAGCCCAAGATAAAAAAAATGTAAAGTCATACCAGGTCAAAATTCACACTTTTTTTAAACTTTAAAAATTTGTAAAAAATTAACTGATGAAGAAAAAAATTCTAAACTTTTAATTTGTAATTAAATAAAGTTGTACTTCATAAAGGAAAAAAAATTAAAAAATCTAAAGACGTCAGGTAAAAAAAAATATTCATGTTTAGATCACTTGATATGGAATGACCCATTGACGCTATTAATAGTAAAATATTTTAAAATATGATTCCATCGCGATCCCAACTTGAAATTTGGTACAGATGTGGCTAAGAGCAAAGCAGACACATGGGCAGTTTTTGAAATATTTAAAGCGCGCCGATTTTTCGGAAATGCGTTTTAAAGTTTTGCGCTTGCGATCACATGGGTAAAATATTAACAAAGATCCTCTTGTGACATATCTGGTGAAAGCCTGTATAGTTCTGAGTAGAATGGTGTTTATTTTGTCTCTCTATCTTATTCCTAGCCTTAGTTATGAGGAGAAACGTAAAGGCAGGCAACAGCGAAATTCACACTTTTTCCGAACTTTGAAAATAATTAAAAAAATAAATAAATTTTTTAAAAAAAATTTCTCTTCACATTTTGCATTGTCTGACATGCTATTATCAAATAACAAAATCTCAAAAGAATTAAAAATATAGAGGTAATAATCATTGGTTCACTTGACATGGAATGACCCGTATATGTGTTTGTAGCCCTTTATGACTACAGTGCATATACCTTTTCACAGAAACTAGTCCTGGTTTACACTATTCCACTCCATTCCACAAAATATATCCACCATACATCTATATTTCAATAGTCAGAGGTTTATCCCTATCACCGTCATCAGCTGGCCAGTGGAATTACTAATAAATAGGTAGGGTAAACCAAATTTTACAACTTAAGTAAGACCCTGTATACTCATCTGGGTCAGATGTCTGGATACTCAACGTGTTTCCCCCCACGTAGCTGTTACTCCATGGGTTCATCAGGAGTGTTTCCCATATGTTTGGTCTGTGTCAGACCTCAGGACGCCAGGGAGCAGGCTTGTGATCAAAAAGGTTCCCCTCCCCCTTTTCACAATGGATGGCGACCCCTACTATCTCCATTAGCTCCTTTTTATCCTCTCCCAGTCAGGCTGCGATAAGGAGGGCGGCGTCAGCGTGCGCTCCAAACCTCTCTCCCCGCTCTTCCTTGCGTTCCAGCGGCCGGAAATAGTGATGATAATGCCACCTATGAGTCATAGCTTACATTTCCGAATACCAGCCCCACCAAAAGTTGGGCGCCATAATAGCGTTCCCCCGGGAATCTCATCATACCATGATAGTTCCACCTGAATATTCCAACCCAGAGGTTTGATGAGAGGGGCGGCATCAGCTTACGCTCCACGCCTACCCCCTTCCTGCGTTCCACAGGCCGGATATGGTGACGGTAACACCCCTATGAGTCATATGCTCACAGTGTCCATCACCAAACTCCGGCCCCACTGGTAGATGAGCGCCACAATTGCGTTCCCCCCGGGAACCTTGTCATAACATAATAGGTCCACCAAAGTATTCTAACCTAAAAGCAGCATATGTCAATCTTTAAACTGCCACATTTTAGACTGTGGGTCAGAGCTATAGCTTGCCCTATAGCATTACGTGGTGGCTTTCTAAATATGCACTCAAGTACTTATAGGGAAGGAAACACAGATATAGGTACAAACCAAGAAGGAGGAAAGAATGTGACTAGGATGTTTTATTTTGGGAGCAATAGAGATATCTCGGATCCTGCAGCAGATGGCCACAAGTACTTATTAAATTGACCCACTGATAACAGATATATTACCGATACTGAAGTTATACAATGATAACAAAACATATAATAAGTCCCAGATCCCATTACGGATTAATATACAGTATGTTGCTGGGTAGTCCTGTTTAGATATGTGGTACCTGTAGGTGAATACAAGGGATTTCAGACCAGGACAGGGACCCCCATTCACCAAAACAAGAGGACTTAAAGAAAGGGTGCGTATGTGAGTTGTTCGTTCAAACCTTTAGCCCCTGCTGATTCCATTCTATAAATCCACCTCATTTCCTTTTTTAGGATCTGCTTGTCCCAATCACCTCCTCTAGTAGATCTCTCCACCACCTCTATGATTTGGAAGTAAAAGCACTTAAGATCTCCTCCATGGACCTCTCTGACGTGGCATGCTATTGGTGTTTCCCTACCATTTCTAATGTCCCCAAGATGGTCCCCAATACGTTTTTATGGGGTCTTTTCGTTTTTCCAACATAATCCATTGGAAACGAACATTGAAATAGATAGACAACACCCTCTGTTCTACAGTTTCCAAAGTGTCTGTTCTCAAACTTCTCTCCTTCGTGCCGTACTACTTTGGAACCAATCTGACTTTTTTACATGATGACAATACACACACTTGCCACATCTAAATGTACCATTCTTCCTCTGATGAAGCCAAGTGCCCAACTTCTTAGGTGGACAATAGAAGCTATGGACCAATTGGTCTCTTAAGGACCTACCTCTTCTGAAGGTGATGGAAGGTTTTATTGGATAAAGGGTGCGATCTCCTTATCGGCACGTAAAATGGCCCAATGTTTCGCAAAGATCTTTTTGATATCTTCTGCCTGATCGTCATATGTCCCTATAATCCTTACATTCTCCTCTGATGTTTTCTTCCCTTTTGGTCTTAGAAGGGTGTCCCGGTTGTTCTCAACCGCATTTCTAAAGGCACTGCGTAGTATTTTTGGGGATAATCCCTTCTCAAGGAACCATTTATGCATTCCCCTAGCCTCCTGATGGAATTTATTCAAATCCGAGCAGTTTCTCCTAACCTTTAGAAATTGACCTTTTGGGATGCCCATTCTAAGTGACCTAGGGTGGTGCCTGTCCCATCTTAATAAATCATTAGCAGCAGTGGGCTTTCTAAATATTGTAGTCTGAAGTGCACCACCTCCATCCTTATAGATAGTGACGTCCAAGAAATTGAGGAAGTCAACATGTATCTCGGATGTGAATCTCAACCAAATATCATTTACATTTAATCTCTCGATAAAGTTCTTCAAGGACTGTGTGTCGCCCTTCCAGAAGATCATGATGTCATCAATATATCGTCGCCAGAATAGTATCTGGGGACCTCACCAGGATGTCTCGGCCTCCGAGAAGACAACAATGTCCTCCCACCAGCCCAGGAACAAATTGGCATAACTGGGGCACAAGAGCTCCCCATCGCCGTGCCCCTGAGCTGGCGGTAGAACCTCCCATCGAAGAGGAAATAATTGTGGGTCAAAACGTATGTCAAAAGCGAGATGACAAACCTGTTGTGTTCAGTGTACTGTACTCCTCTGGTCTTTAAATAATATTATAGCGCTTTGAGGCCCATCTCGTGTGGGATACTGCTGTACAGGGCCTCGACATCAATCAAGGCCAACTGTACATCGCTTCCCACCGAGATACCCTCAAGCTTGCCTATCAGATCCAGAGTGTCCCTAACATACGAGGGAAGACCAATGACAAAATCCCTTAACACTTTTTCCAGGTAGATTCCATAGTTCTGACTCATAGATCCAATCCCGGATACTATAGGGGCACAGGGAGAGATTAGGGGCATATATCATATACATTCCCCCCTCCTCCCCTTTACAAGTATCTACTGATTTGTGAAGGACATACAGTCCATGTTTTTAACATTATTATTAAAAGTTATATTTTAGGTAATACCTTTGTTAGATGATACTTAACTGGATAGGTTTACTAATATCATTTTTTCGGTGAGCTACATTCAATGATACCCTGAGCCCACTACTCGCCCCCTCCACTTTTTCAATTCTGCTCTAATAACTACCCAGACCGGGTCCAACATATTATAACACACTAAGAGGACTCCATCTAACCTCAACCACCTAAGTGTATTCCACTGTAAAGCTCCAAATCACAGGAATCAACTTTAAGTGAGAACTATGTCTACCTAAGCTCATCCTTTTTTTTTTTTTTTAAATCAGATATATTTTATTAATGAAAAAGAACAAATAACAAATTATTCATACAAAACATACACGTTTTCCATATATATCAGGTCCTGGTCCCAAACTCCCCCCCCCCCCAACCCCTCCCTCCCTTCCTTTTTTGAATAAAAAAAAAAATATTACTCATATGTAAGAAATTTAAGAACATACAACTGTAAAACCGCAATTGTCCATTTTTGATAGTGTAAAGAAATCCCTTTCCCTCACCACCCACCCCCTTTACAGACAGCAACATTTTTTATTTCTGAGCAATATATGTAAGATATAATCAATAATTACCCTAAACATCTGATGACCCTTTACACACAATTAGACCCATCTTTGCCGGAACATCCTTTCCAATCTCAGCCCTCACACCTTCCACGCTGCCCACAAGTTATCACATAATTTAGCATTTTTACGTTTATGGTAAATTTTTTCCTCCATCCGCACCACTTGACGTAGATATTCCTGTTTAGTAGGAGGTTCCATTCGTACCCAATATCTAGCTATGACTTTTCTAGCAGCATACAAGAGTTTGGCAACTGCCAGTTTTACAATATCAGTGCCCACCACCTCTTCCACATATCCCAACAGGCAGACCACCGGGTCTCTGGGATTACACAATGATAGCGATTCCCAATGAGGGCAGCCACCTCAGACCAGAAACCCAAAATATGCGGACACTCCCACATGACATGTAGAATACCAGCGGCTTCAGCTCCACATCTCGTACATTCCGAGGTCTCCCGCACCCCTATTTCATACAAGAATTCAGGTGATCTGTATGCCCTATGTACAAGAAATAGTTGGGACATTCTAGCCGGTTCATTTAATGATAATTTGGGAATATACTCTAAGATGGACTCCCATTTGTCATCCTCTATATTACCAAAGTCTGCCTCCCACCTTTCCTTCGCCGCAACAGGGTATTTCAGCAAAAAAGTGTGAAGCAGAGCGGCATAGATCTCAGATATAACCCCTTCAGTACGCCCCTCCCTGCAGATGTAGTCGAGGATAATATCTTTCTGGATAACCATGGTTCCCTTTTTCCTCTGCTGAAGGAATACGTGTTTAACCTGCATATACTGGTAACCGTGTTTGTCTGACAAGTGAAATTCCTCCTTCAGCATTGCTAGGGTTTTGGGAGCTTGATCATTCATCAATTGATAGACAAACTGCACTCCCTTTGTCTTCCAGTCTTTTAGGTCACCCATCCTACAGAATTCGCCTAGATGTTCGTTATCCCATATCGGAGTGTACATTGTCAGACCCGTCAATCCTCTAACCTTCTTCACTCTCATCCATACTTTATAAACTAATTCACATGTCGGGCATTTTTTACCCATCCGTCTAAACAGCCCTGACTATAAACCTGTTACCAAAGGGCGTGTTTTAAGATGCCTGCTCCAAGACTTCCTGAAGAGTTCCCTTTATTGCCCTTTGTGCCCACCCTCTAATATGTTGGGACTGTGCCGCTAAAAAATATATCCATGAATTTGGGAATGCCAAACCTCCCTCCTCCTTTGGCCTTTGAAGAGTCTCCAGTTTGATCCTTGGCTGTCCCCCACCCCACACCAAATCTCTAAAGATAGCATTGACACGTTGGAATATCGGCTGAGGAATCCACACCGGGGAATTATGTAGTGCATATAACAATTTGGGCATGAGCACCATTTTAAGTAAGTTGGTACGTCCCACCACGGAGAGGCGCATTTTACTCCACGTAGACGCTTTATCCTTTAATTTCCCAAGTTGCGGGTTTATGTTTAATTGCAAATAGTCTCTCACTGGTAGTGCTATGTTGATACCAAGATATTTGAATTCCCTTACTAGTCTGAGTTGCGTACGTTCTACCTGCTCAACATCTGAGCCATCTAGGGCATCTACTCCCAGAATGTGAGATTTGTCCCAGTTAATTTGCAACCCAGATAGTAAACCAAATCTATTAATTATATCTATCGCACCCTGCAATGAATCCTGAGGGTCTTGTAAGAACAAGAGAATATCATCAGAGTATAACGCCACCTTTTCTTCCACCACACCATATCGGAACCTCTTCACCGCCCCCGACCGCCTCAGCACAGCAGCTAACGGCTCTATGGCCATGGCGAACAGCAGCGGAGAAAGGGGACAACCTTGCCTCGTTCCCCTGTACATGTTGAATATATCTGAATGTTCCCCATTAACTCTCAGTCTAGCCACTGGGTGTTTGTATAATAATTTCAGCCATGCCATAAAAACCGGACCTATTCCCATCAATTGGAGAACTCGCCAGAGATAGTTCCACTCCACACTATCAAAGGCCTTCCGTGTGTCCAAAGAGACCACCACCCTGTGTCCAGTATTATCGGCAGTCATCTGCATATTAAAAAATAGACGTCTCAGGTTAATGGCCGTTGACCTATCCGACATAAAACCCGACTGATCCGGATGGATCACACCTAAGCTCATCTTTACATGTAGGCTAAGGGAGACCCAATACAGATATACAGATTATTTAAACAAAATCCTATAGTGCAGACGACGATTACGAGGAAATCTGTACTTAAAACTCCTCAAGCATCATCAAAATCCACTAAATCCATTACCCAAGCTGATGTAGATAACTTCCTGAAAAAACAGGCTGATCTCTTGGATTTTACCAAACTTCCCAAACACACAGTCCCGCAATTGAAAGACGACTCTGACTCCGACCCTGAGAGTGATTCTGATACAGGGGGAGGTCCATGTAACAATACAGTGACTCGCTCATTCATAAAACGGATCCTGTCAAAGGCGCTAGAGCCAACAGGCAAAGAACTGGCTGAGATCAAACATGACTTATCACAGCAGGGTGAGAGGCTGGAGACTGTAGAATGAAGCAGAATGACCATGATACACTATGCTAACAATCTGCTTGACTTTTTAAGTTGGAGTGGATGGCATGTAATTAAAGATAACGAAAATCGTGAGCGTAGGAACAACATTCGCATCAAAGGTCTCTCGGAATCTGTTGCCTTTGAGGCCCTAACTTCAGCAGCGAAGGACATCTTTGGCAAACTCTTACGTGATGACAACTCCAAAGAAATAGTGCTCATTAGAGTACACAAATCCCTGCGCCACAAACCACAATGAACCACCACGAGACGTTCTCTGCCGCTTCATGGACTATAGAACGAAATAACTCATTTTGCGAAGAGATCGAGAAGCTGAGGAAATTATGAGGACTCTCAGCTAAAATTATTTCAAGATATACTGCCATAACTCTAAAAAAGAGGCAAATACTCAAATTCGTCACTGATATCCTAATACAAAAAGGCTATCGCTACCGTTGCTGTTTCCTTTCGGCATCTTTGTAACAGCTGGAGAAAAGAAACCGACTGCCAGAACATCTGTGGATATCAAAGAAGCATGAAAAATGCTAGACATCACCCTAGCAGTCTTCTCAGACCTGGAAGCTTTTCATAGCGTCTCTCCACCAACCTCTGCAGAACCCACCCCCATGGCACCTAGTGTGGACACTAAAATCCCAGCGGCTAAAAAAGAAATCGGTCAAAACACCGCCCTCAAAATACAGAATGGAAATTACGTGAACTAGACCTTCCTTGATATAATTGGCTTTTGTTCGTCTATTAATCTCGTATTGATTCCAGGTTTATCTGACACCCATACTAGACATTGTCATGACTTAAAATAAACAACATACTGCATATTCGTACTTGAACCCCATGATGACCTTCAACCCCTCACAATCTCCCCACTGAATATACCCATAAGCAAAAACAGCAACAGATTGATTCGCTCTATGAGGAAATATTTGACCTAGAAATAAACATGAGAGACAGATTGCCCCTCAAATACTTGCTCAGTTAACCCAAAAAAGACTCAAACTCAAAGAGATTTTAGATGTGAGATCTGCAAAATGGGACGCCTCTTGGCGCACAAGAATGTATGTGCACAGCCACAAAGCCTCTAAACTAATGTTCTCCAGAATTAGACAACGCCAAGCCCGCACGTGTATCCACTCCATTAAGGACTCAAAAGGACATTCCACAAGTAGCTAAGACCAAATAGATAAATACTGATACTGAGCCAGATCACAATTTAAACAGGTCTCTAAAACCGTGTTCACACCACCAAGAATCTACATCACAAAAAAGACAGTATAAAAAACATCAAAAATTACTCTGCTAGATAAGGTAAAAAGCAAGTGCAAAAAAATATCACTTGCCACAGGGCAGGAGCGCATCTCCAGGCACACAGCTGATAGATGCTGTAGCTATCCTCAACTCAGTGCTTGTCATAACTATAACAACATCACTTAGGAGTGCAGAGAAACTTCTTAACTTACCCTTAAAGGTGGGATAAACTCTACCATTGGACGGTCTGATAAATACCCACATACTTAAACATAGCAAAAAAGTGTCAATGGCAGGGTACTTAGTTAATATGTTTTTTGCAAAAAAGATACGAAAGCCGTTCTACCACGTCACGGTGACCCTTTATCAGAACGGTCCCTAAACTAATGTATTTAAAACCTAATCTAGTGTGAAAATATCTAAAAGATATTGAAGTGTCTGATTCAGTGAGAAGGGGTGGGGCACTTCCCAACTTGCATAACAAGAAACTAAATGAATACTGATACTGAGCCAGATCACATTGTGAACAGGTCTGTAAAACTGTGTTCACACCACCAAGAATTTACATCACAAAAAATTCAGTATAAAAAACATCAAAAATTACTCTGCTAGATAAGGTAAAAAGCAAGTGCAAAAAAATATCACTTGCCACAGGGCAGGAGCGCATCTCCAGGCACACAGCTGATAGATGCTGTAGCTATCCTCAACTCAGTGCTTGTCATAACTATAACAACATCACTTAGGAGTGCAGAGAAACTTCTTAACTTACCCTTAAAGGTGGGATAAACTCTACCATTGGGACGGTCTGATAAATACCCACATACTTAAACATACCAAGAAACCACCAGTGCACCAACTCACTTTAGCTCATCCAGGCAGACGCCGAGCTACTACTAGGTTTCCTCTCCAGCACCTTAGGCTACATACCATCCAAGCGACACTGTGAGAAAGACCCCAAAGAGGCGGCTGAAATGTCCCGAGGCCAGGTTGCATGTTGATCATGACACAATAAAAACTTTCACCTTTTGCATCAAAACCCCTCTGATAGTGCAGTGATTTTCTTGCATATTTGACTATGGGTTCTAGCAATCCCTTCACTTGCACCTCAAACTACAACGCTTGAGTGCATGCCATTCACACAAATCTACCTTTTCTATCATGGACAGGATGAAAAAATTTACTCAAAAGCCTGATCTTACCTAAAGTCACATACCTTTTCTCCATGCTCCCTATCCATGTCCCCAATCTTACAAAGGTCAATTCTTTATTCTTCACTTACATATGGAAAAACGCAAAACAGTGCGTAAATTCTCGTACCCTAACACTCCCAAGAGCGAAAGGAGGTATGGGCGCACCAGATATCAAAACCTATTATTACTCAGCAGTTCTATCCTGGATAGCTGACATCATATAGAATTCACAAAACACGTTATGGGTCGACATAGAAAAATGGATTATGAACTCAACCTCTCAGACCTTTATTACTGACTCACACTAAAACAAAGTTTATATCCAACTCAAAGCAATCCCCTTACCCGAACGATGCTCCACGTGTGGTCGAAAACATGCAAATATCTGACGCCCCCATCGACCCCCCTACTAACACTGTTTGATGTCCTGGCAAGAGGAGAACAACTACTAAACCTAAGAGAAACCCATACTCGCTGGCTTGAACACATCTCCATAGATCAGGTGTTCGCTGACGGTGCTCTTCCTCCCGCTAGCAGAATTACAAAAAGTCCTGGACCTTGAGAACTTTAACTTCCTGCAACACAAAAGATTACAGTATATGCTTCACAAAATCCAGTTTGATTCAGAGCTGACTTGTAGACCCACACCATACAAGTCCCTCTGCACCAAAATATCCAAACCTACTAAGACCCTCTCCACAATTTATCAGAGCCTACCAGTAAGTGACCTGTGCTTAAAAAGAGCATATATTACTAGTTGGGAGAGAGATCTGTGATTTCAGTTCACAACAGCACACATCCTCCATATTTATGCTCACTCTCACAACCCAACAAAATGTGTAAAGACCAAGGAAAACTTTTTTTAAGATAGTCACAATTTGGTACACCACACCACAACAAACGCAGATCTGGCAAACCCACGCATTGACTAATTGTTAGGGTGCCATCACACCTGGCGATGGCACCGCCGATGTATTAGGCGATGTAGGGGCGTGGCCTTTCAGCGCCGATATCGCCCCTGCGTCGTCTAATGTAAAGGGGCGATGTCGGCGCCTCTGAGTGCTCGCCTGGTTTCACATCAGTGATGTGAAACCAGGCGGTCGATCTGGAGCAATGTGTCCACATTGCCCCATGTAAACAGCCACCGGCGAGCTGACAGGCGATGGGACCCATAGGCTCCCATTGTACTGCATTGCCGCTGGGGTTTTGAGACACCCCGGCGACAATGCCGCCTGTCAGCTCGCCGGGGCATCGCCAGAAGTGTCTCCCCATGTAAACCAAATGTGCAAGCTCCCTCCAGTCGCCGCCGACATCTCCTGTGTCGTCGCCAGGTGTGACGGCACCCTTAGAGATGCGGAGGAGAAAATGGAAGCTATTTCCACCTGTGTTGGCAATGCCCAGCTCTAAGCCCTTCTGGAAAATGAGAGCTTGATCCGAGATAACGGGACAGAAATTTATAGTAACCCCAGAAATAGCTCTCTTAAACTTTCCTATTGGACCTAAAATAATAAGTCTTCAGTAATAGTCTACAATATCCTATCCGCAGCAAAACTACTTATACCGACCTTTTTGAGATCAACCCAATTACCAACAACTCTTGGATAAAACCAACAAACTGTACTATATGGCGGAAATAGTATCTGAAGTGAACAATTCCCAAACAGCATTCAGAGACCATTGGCATATCTGGTTACTCTATAGGAATAACTCCCGCTCAAAACAATAATAATCTAATAACGACACACCATGCATCCCGAACTGCCACACACAACCCCCACCCCCACCCTAACCTACTTTACCCTCCATTTCCCTTATACCTCTTTTTTTCCAAGCTTACTCCCCTTCTTTTATAAACCTCCACATCTAATTCAGCTGACTGACTGTTTGTAATTGACTTCTTTTTAGAGGCAACACCTTCGACGTCCTATGTTTAAAAGTCAACAATTGATTGCTTCTACGTTTATTCTGAATCATCACTAACTGTCTGTAATTATTCTCGCAAAGCAATAAAAATAATTTTGAAATGAAATGAAATCAAGAGCTGATGTATCATCTGTTCGTTTGAAATAGGCTGCGGGAAAGCCGGTGGTGAAGTCTTTTCACTGCCGACTTTCCCGCGAGCTATTTCAAATGAACAGCTGATACATGAGCTGTTCATTTGAAATCGCCACGGTGCCGTCATAGGGTTAATGGGAGTTTATTCTTGACAGTATGAACTCATATGAACTTTCCCACGGCCTGGTTGCACTGCTCAGCTACATCTCTAACAGAGATTCTCTACCAGAGATGTTGCTGAGCTAAACAAGAAGCCTCATTTGGACTACGTTGGAGGGGGAAAGTTTGTTTTGAATAAAGACGGAGTAACTAATTGTGATTTGTTTTTTCTTTTTAAAAAAACATTTTTTCTCTGTGTTGTGTTTTTTTTTAACTCTTCACTAGAAATTCATGGCGGTCATGTCTAATATTGGTGTGACCCCATGAATTTCAGGCTTAAGACCAGCGGATAATACAAAGCTGGCCCCAACCCCGTTATTACCCAGTGAGCCACCGCACCAGGGCCGTGGATGAGCTGGATACAGCGCCAGAAAATGGCACTTTTATGAACGCGCCATTTTCTGGGGAGGTTGTGGACTGCAATTTACAGCAGGGGGTGCTCTGAAAGCTTGGGCCACCTGCACTGTTGATTCCAGCCTCAGCTGCCTAGTTGTACTTGGCTGGGCACCAAAATAGGGTGAAACCTACATTGTTGTTTATTTTTATTATTTCATGAAATTCATCAAATAATTTAAAAAAATGAACTTCCCTATGTTTTTAGTTCCCAGCCGGGTACAACTAGGCAGCTTGGGGTTGATGGCAGCCCGTACCTGCCTGCTGAACCTGCCTGGCATACAAAAATATGGCGAAACCCGTGTAAATTTTTTTTTTTAATAATTCATTAAAAAAATATAAATAAAAACACAAACACATGTAGGGACTGCATCTTTATCATCCTGTCGACCCTCATCTCTGTGCTGAACACTCTGGGCTCTGCTTCATCAGAGACCAAGGGGACAAACAAAGCATCTATCCCTGCGGTCCCTGAAGGAGATCCCGGAGCACTGGGGCATCATAAGGGGGGTAACTCAGGTGACCTGAGTTGCCCCCCTTACGATTCCACAGCACTCCGGGCTCTCCTTCAGGGACCAAGGGGATAGAAGCTTTGTTTGTACCCTTGGTCTCTGATGCAGCAGAGCCGAGAGTGTTCAGCACAGACATGAGTGCCGAGGGGTTAAAACTGATGCAGTTCCTAAGTGTACTTGTGTTTTTTTCGTTTTTTAATGAACTATTAAACAAGAAATTGAAGTGGGCTTCGCCATATTTTTGGAAGCCAGCCAGGTACAGCAGGCAGTACTGGCTGCCCCCAACCCCCAGCTGTGAAACAGGTTGTCGTCCATTGCAGCAAAGTGTGATCCTCCCCAAACATGTTTTATTATTTTATAAATAAACGTGGATTTTATGGACCTGGAGTGTCACAGATTTTCTTCTAATCTCAAACCTACCCCACATACACCTCCAACACCAAACCTGTTCCCCTTTCCATCACAACCTCAGAGTTTCCTACTCATGTTTAATGCATTCAGATTTGACAATGACTTGTTTGAGGCCAAAAAAAGGTAAGGTAAGGTAAGAAGAGCAAGGCGTCTAGTGTGACCTACGGCCTATGGAGGAATCCACTGTAGGAAATGTAGTGGAATGTCCAGACCCGCCTGTTCGATCTGAATCCACTGTTTAGCCATGGCCCTGAATTTCCAGTCCAAGAGTCTCACCAGGACTGCAGAAAGACAATATCTGTAAAGATCAGGGAGTCACGCCCCTCTCGCACTCCGAGGAGCTGACACAATCCCATAACCTACCCTAGGTTTCATACCATTCCATATAAACTTAGAGATCAAGGAGTGGAGCGTGTGGAAAAATGTGCTATGTGGCCAGACGGGTACGGTTTGGAACATATATAGAAATCTTGGCAATATATTCATCGTAATAACGCGGATTCTGCCGAGCCAGGACAACGTCAGAGGCCTGTATGAACCCAGGAGGGTCCCCACTCTATCCAACAAGGCCTGATGGTTCAGATGGAAGGCCCTAGTCGGGTCGTCGGGAAGGCACACTCCTAGTGGCCCTGTTTCCAACGAAAAGAAAAATCCCTCATCAGGGAGGAGACTTCTGCAGGTGGTAAGGAAACATTCATAGCCTCAGATTTGGTGTAATTTACTTTAAAATTACTGAGACCTCCAAATGTCTCAAATTCCTTCAGCAGCAGCGGAATGTAGTAATCGGATTTGTGACTTATAGAAGGACGCCGTCCACAAATAGAGCTGCCTTACACAGTCTTTTAACAGATCTTTCAGGGCGCATGAGACCCGGTGTTACTGGGCCGCTCGCATCCTGTTCGTGATGAAAGATTGACATGCCCACTCCAGAGCCAGGAAGACTCGGGAAGCAAACAGCAGTTGTTCTTCTTCACGGCTCAGTTCTTTTCATGGGGACAGATGGGGGCCAAGACCTGGTCCTGTTACCATGGTGGTGTCTAGGGAAAGGGGTAAACATTACCCACCTGCGGTACGCAGCCAGGGCGGCTGCCGCTGCTTCAGAACCTCTGGGGACAGTGACAAGCAGCTTGGATGGTTTCGCTCCCCACAGGTGGAGTGCCTAGGGAAAGGGGTATACATTACCCACCTGCGGTACGCAGCCAGGGCGGCTGCCGCTGCTTCAGAACCTCTGGGGTCAGTGACAGGCAGCTTGGATGGTTTTGCTCCCCACAGGTGGAGTACCTTCCACAGGGCAGTAGGATGGAGGAGTCAGTTCGTAACTTGGCATTTGTTCATTGTGTCATCCGTACCCCAATGTCTCATGCGGCCTCTGTGGCCGGTGGTCACCACTAAAGAAAGTCTCACACACCACAGCTGGAGTTCTGCTACTTTTACTTGGTGGTTTCAACATGGCTGCTGGGTACGTCTCTTGCCAACCTCCAGTTCATCCTTGTCTCCAGAACTGGGTTAATGCAGTCAAGCTTCGGTTGATGCCCCTTTCCTTCTCACTAGGTGTTTCCATCTCTGGTGGTTCCCTCGCACTAAAAGCTCATCTCGCCTCTCTTTAATTAACACCTCCGCAGCACATAGCTCAAGTACCAACAGCCACGAGTTCTTATTTGTACCCCCTCCAGGGCACTGCTCCCTACTTCAGCCTTCCTTCCAAGTTGTGTTGGGCATTAGGCCATGTGGAGCCCACTGGGACGGGATACTCGGTACCGGACCGGGGTACTGCTGGGGATGTCACGGAGGTCCTAGTCCGGACCGTGTCCTAGGTTCTCACAAGTAAAGGGGTATTTACAAGGATAAGTTCTCCTTGATGCCACCCATGGGTTGTGGTCAGTGATGGGACCACTGCTGCAGCGCAGCACTGCCAGGAGAATGGAGGGATGGATGGGCTGCAGCTGCATGGATGAGCCCGCCGCGGGTCGGGCTGCTCCTGGCAGGATAAAAGGTATGGAATGCACAGTTCAATATACCTGGAATCAGACACGGACGCAGAAGCAGGGTTCACCGGCTTTACTTTCTAGTTCTTCAAGCAGTTCACAGCAATGCACAGTACAGTTCTCAACACAGTTCAGTTAACTCCGGGAACACTCAACCCTGTGCAGCCAGGCTGTCACTCTGAGACCCCTCACTCCTTCTAAGTATCCTTTCAGGCTGTTTCTCTCCTCTCTGTTCTCTCTCCGGATTGTATAGCGGCAGCTCGGACCCTTGTGGGTCCTCGTGGTTGCTGCTGTGCCTCCAACCCTTGTGTTGGGTACTCCAACCTGGAATTGAAGCTCCCCGTCGGTTTGTCAGGGAAGCCGGAATATTGTTTAAGTTCTCTCTGTGCATAGCCTGCAGTAACCCTATCTTCCAAGGCGTTACCAGGCTCCATCTAACCCGTGTGATTCCAGCACACTCAGGGAAAACTTCTCCACCAGTTAGTCAGTGCTGCCTTGTTCCTCGGACCCAGTAATGCTGGTCCGGTCTCTGTCCTCACACTCCCGCAGTCATTCATAAAATTGACAAAGCCGACAATAGCCGGCAATACTATAATTACAAGATTAACCCCTCACATGCCCACTTGAGTGGACAGCATGTCTCTAGGGGGTTGGGCACCCCCTAGAGACATGTTGCCCACAACTATTATTAACATTCAACCCTTTGTTCATCCCTGCGGCAGCAGGGATTAACAAAGCATACAGCTGCCACAGGCATTCACATGTGCCTTGCGGTAGCCGCATGGGCTCCCATAGGAGCCTGTTATAGCAATCCCCCTCCGGTTTCCTAACCGCTGCGAAAACTGCAGCCTGCATGATTTTTATCGCAGGCTGCAGATCCGCAAGCAGTAACCAGATTGCATGTAGAGCAATCTGGTTACTATAATGCACAGTAAAAATGGGAAAGGAAACGGTGTTCACCAGTCCGCGCTGCCAGGATCCACTTATTCCAGGGAAGAAACTCACGATCAGATGTGATGTGATCAAAGCTTTTTATTGCATCCAACGCGTTTCAACGCCTTTCCTGGCGTCTGCCTCAGGTATCCCTGAGGAAGACGCCAGGAAAGGCGTTGAATCGCGTTGGATGCAATAAAAAGCTTTGATCACATCGCATCTGATCGTGAGTTTCTTCCCTGGAATAAGTGGATCCTGGCAGCGCGGACTGGTGAACACCGTTTCCTTTCCCATTTTTACTGTGTGATTCCACGTGCAAGTGGTCGGTGGGAGTCCAGCAGCAGCCATCCGGATTATACACTACATGTCTGCATACCAGTTGTGGGTCGCACAACTGAAATAGGTGAGTGGTTCCTTTATACCACCGGATTGTCAGTGTCTAAGTGATAAGGCACTATTGCGCCTCTTGTTCCCCTTCCCCCTTTTTCTTTTCATTGGTTACTATAATGGGTTCATATGGGGAGCGGTTCCTGATACGGTTTTGAGCTTTTTGACAGCTCAAAACCGGATCAGGATCTCAAAATTTTAGCGCAAATATGACCCTAGCCATAATCTGTTTTTGACATCAGTTTTTGGACTTAGAAAAAAAAAGCAAAAACTGATGCCAAAAATTGATCCAGGGCTTATGTGTGACCCTAGCCTGACATGCGTTTTTAAATGTGTTTCCATTGAAATCAATGGGGGCAAAAAACGCATGCATTTCCCATAGGGCCCAATGTTAAAAAAACAATGTGTTTTTTGAAAGCACCCCAAAAATGCAGCTAGCAGCGTTTTTGGGCTGCTGCATAAAAACGCATGTGTTTTCTAAACAAAACGCACACACATGCTTTAATGCATATGCGTTTTTGGACTTTGAAAAAAAATTTCAAAATGTTTCTAAAAACGGATTTAAGGCAAAAACGGATGGTATGTGTGAACCTGGCCATAGAAACGCAAATGAAGCAAAACGCAACTCAGCATTAGATGTGCAACAGGCCTAATTGTAACCTAAACCCTCTGATTGATAAATCTCTCCCACCTATCATATGAATCTCGGTATTTTCCAGACTTCTACTATCATCTTCTTCCTTCAGTGCTGCAGTTGTGTAACATGTTACTGAGTAGTAATGCAATGTTTAGGACTTTCTCTTCCAGTCTCTATTGCTGAGCTGGGAGCACTGCTGTTCTCTCACTATTCTACATCACTTATATAAATCAGCTGCACTCCCGGCCTCAGCTTTTATACTGGCTGCACTGGCTATGATAGTCCCTCCTGATCCCCATGTGATGTGATAGCTGCAGGGCATTACAGTGACAGTCACACAGCTGTACCTGAAGCCATATGAGCCTTCTGTGGATAATGCAATCTCTAACAATGTGTAAAGTGTTTGTCAGCATGTTTTATTGAATGGATCAAATCACAAATTGTTCGTATTCCCCGATCCGCAAATTTCTTCATCCCAGTAAAGTTCCTCATCTATTTTTCAGATCCCAGTATCCCGATGCTCAGATCATTGCTCACCTGGAAGCCGGAAAAAGGCGAGAGAGACAATTCACACCTGCTGCTATGACTGCGTCCCATGTTCAGAAGGAGAGATCTCTAATGTAACCGGTATGTACAGAAAGAGGATTGTAAATGGCCTCCGTCACCCTGTAATAAAACACTCAGACCCGGCATCAGCCACATTCACCGGCTGCAGAGCAGGACGGCACTCCGGGATCGGTGATTTCAGCACTAGCGCTGTGTGGAGCGGTGACTGCCGCCGGCACTGCTGAGCGCTTACACGGAGGAGACAACTTCACATTCTCCCTTCTGTTACACAGACGCCGATATACAGAGAATCTGCAGATTATCATCATGGAGGAAGGGCAAGAGCATTTATTCTCAGAATACAGGGTTCAGCAAGAAGATAACACACATTATAGGATTAGATACACAGATCTGTCTACAGTATCACACATTAGATACACAGCACAGTATCACATATGATTCAATTAAACCATTGTTGTCTGATCCCTGCACCCACATCTCATTTCCCTCCATGTTTGGAGCATGATCCCAGACAATGAGTGTCCTGCAGGTCCAATGATGTTGTAATCCAGTCCAGCACAGCGCGGTAGATCAAGACATTCCCAACCTTATTATACAACATAACACACAACTTGTCCAACCACAAACTCCAGAAAATGTCAAGCAATAATTTCAATCAATTCATAATGTATTTCGCCCCTTACTTTGTGCAGGGGGAGAATCTAGTAATGAGCAAACTGAAGTGACACAAATTGAACTTGAGTTGAATGTGGCGCCCCTGCGGACCCGTGGCCACAGTAAGGCACCGCAGCTGGGACAGGTAAGCTAGTCACCAAACACCAACACCCAACACATTCCCCAATCCCTAGACCTAGTACTCCATGTCAGGCAGGGGATAGTGGGGGGAGCCAGGTGGAGGGTGGAGAGCAGGAAAGCACCTGGGAAAGGGGAGGAGGAACTGGAGTAAAACCCAGGAACATCAAGTTAGGAGGACCCAGTCACTCAGTAGCCGAATCTACCCAGAGAGAGGGACTAAAGTGGTACAGGTTCGAGTTCCTGGCGTGTGTAGAGGGAAAGGAACTGGACTCTTAAGCAGAAACGCCCTGAAAGCTGAGAAACTGTAACACCTATGAGAAAGCATCCGGACCCGACAGCCTGTGCCACTGAATGACCATTCCAGGTCCCAACTACGTATCGAGGGAGAGCATAGGGGTTCCACAGTGTGCCCAAGCCAACAAAGACATTTGGGGACTGGGCCGATACCAGGGAGTCAGCCCTGTTGAAGTGGCAGGGGAAGTTGCAGGCCCCCAACCATAGATTAAGCAGTGGAGTACAGGGTCTTCATGTCCCAGACCCAACCCCCGCCACAACAATGGAAAGGCCATCATATTAGGGCTAGGAGTCACGGAAGGGAGCCCCACGAGAAGCCCGGGACCGCTGGCCCAGAGGATGTGCACGGGATTGAGCTAAGAGGTCCAAAAGGACTTAGATAAGGGGTGCCCCCTAGTGAACTGTCTCAGCTGCTGAACCGGTGGCCAGAGCCGCGAGTGAACTCATTGTAACAGCTTGAAGTGTGGAGTAAAGTACCCGGCCAAACTCAGAACTTTGTGCGAGTCTGATTTGTACATCGTCAGCAGGAGCTCACCTGCGGAGCCGCCAACTTAATTGCTGCGCAAGGGGACGCAGCCTGATGGCAAGTGGCATTGAGCTCTGCTGGTAGCTGTTGAGAATGTACCGGCCTTTCCCTACACCTGCCCTGGGGACAAAGCCCTACCAGTGCAGGGCTCACCTTCCTGGCTGTCGGCATCATCATCATCCCCAGAGGTCTGAACGGCAGTGGTGAGCCCATTGGCCACAACCCAAGGGTGGCATCACAAACTTTCTTTAAAAACTATATTATTCCCCTGTTCTTAATTTTTCTTTAACCCCCTTTTATTGCTGTGCCTGGGCATACAGAGCCGGGTCACGTCACTATGACACCCCGCAGTCCTAGAAGACGACAGGGCCCTGTCCTGAGTACCCCTGCCCGGTGCGTGACAACTTGGCATCACAAACAGGAAAATCAGTAAAATCGGTAAAATCAGGTTTTGTGCGCATGAGACTGTTTGTGGACTTTGTTTTTTGGGCCTCAGTAATGGCGTCCCAAAAGGACTAAAGCCATGTGCTTGCAGAGGGGCGCGCCTCAGCCCTTCATCATGGGTCAGGCCAGCACAGAGGGGGAACTTTTTTATTACACCCCTTCTATTCTGCTACCATTGGAAGAGTGGCTCCATAGACTATCACTCCACCCAGGGGTGGGGTGGCTGACAACGAACCTAATCGGCGACGCCCAGGATGAGAGGAAGGAGAGACGAACCACGACGTCATGACGAGAACAACGTGTGATTGCGAAGGTCCAGCAATGGCAGAATTCGGAGAATGGAGCGACCCTTTTGGTTCCCCTGAGGCTGGAATGCAGCAAGTCATGGAGGAGTTGAGCCGCCGAATGGAGCAGGCCTGCATGAAGGAATACGTGGACGAGATAAAGGATTGTGCCAGAGCAGGTTCGCTCGTCCCCAATGAATTGTCGGCCCCCCTTAGTCCCGATCCAGGAATTGTTGGCCCTGTTTGGCAAGACGACATTGGCCCCATTTCCGGCCTAGCTGGGCCCCTAATTCCTGTGCCCTTAAACCAGGAAGTTTGTGGCCCTGAGATTAGATTCTGGTGGAAGAACCCTGGGGGAGAGATGATGGGCTTCCCCGGGGAGGTCGAGTCCGGACAGGGGTTTGTCGAGATCACCCGGGACAAATTCTTGCGGAGGTGGGTGAAGATATTGGAGGCCCAGAAGGCAAGCCAACAGGCCCAAAGGCAAAAGACTATTACCTGGACCATTGAAGCCAAAGTGGTGACCCGGGCAGCGCTGTCCACCCGCCAAGCTTCACGTCAAGAGGGGGATGTGACAGACTTCAATGCCTGGAGAGGCTACGGCTTCATCCGGGAGCCCGGAGCCTGATGTTGAGGCTCGCCTGCCCCTTGGACACCTGAGCAGGGATCTATGAGTAGGGGACCAAGTGACTTATTGGCAAGAGGGAGAGCGCGGTCCTTATGCCCTCTACGTACATTGGGCACAACTCAGGGAACAGCCGACGCCAACACCTGTCCAGGAGCCGCGGACAATGAGAGACTCTACTACCCAGACTCTGATGCTGGAGTATTCGGACCTGACGCTGCATGGGACAAGCTGCAGATAAGAGGTCCTACCATGGCAGCCGTAAACCCCAGAAGGGTTAAAAACTGTGAGTGAATGTATATTTCTGAATTATCCTTTGTTTCCCCATCGCTTCTCTGTATGAGTGTGTTTTACCCCCAGTAACTGCTATAAAAGACTTTTAAGATTACGGAAAGTGAGTAATCAGAACTTTATTGTACATAGTTAAGCACACCCCGGCGTGCTTCCTATTGGTTTTATGATAGGAATTATAGTGTGTATTGTTGACAATTTGAACTGTGAATGGACACTGAGTGTACTGAGAATGCACGGCTTAAAAACCCACTGGCGCGACTAAAAATTCGATCAGTGTAGTCACTGTTGCTGCACCCAGGGCATGCAACGGGTTTTTCTTGTGGTGGGTTGCCGAAGACCATCAATCGCGGAATGCATTGGACTCTTTAGGACTGGGTTTTTTCTATTTTTATACATTTCTAATGATAGTGGTGTTTTTGTTTTGTAACGTTAAAGTACTGAACCTCCCATTACAGGAAGAAAGCACAATGTAAATATGTTATTATTGTTGTTGTTTATGCATAAAAAACTTCTTGAGTTTGTGTGTCACCCGTGCCGGGTCTTGGCACCAAGCTTTGCGCCGGAGAGAGTGTGGCGCCCCTGTGAATCAGTGGCCACAGTAAGGTACAGCAGCTGGGACAGGTAAGCTAGTCACCCCACACCAACACCCAACACATCCCCCAATCCCTAGACCTAGTACTTCATGTCAGGCAGGGGATAGTGGGGGGAGCCAGGTGGAGGATGGAGAGCAGGAAAGCACCCGGAAAAGGGGTGGAGGAACTGGAGTAAAACCCAGGAACATCAAGTTAGGAGGACCTAGTCACCCAGTAGCCGAGTCTAGCCAGAGAGAGGGACTACAGTGGTACAGGTTCGAGCTCCTAGCATGTGTAGAGGAAGGGAACCGGATTCTTAAACAGAAACACCCTGAAAGCTGAGAAACTGTAATACCTGTGAGAAAGAACCCGGACCCGGCAGCTTGTGAAACCTAATGGCCGTTCCAGGTCCTGAGCTACGTACCGAAGTAGAGTAGAAGGGGTCCACGATGTACCCGAGCCAACAGGAACATTGGGGGACCGGGCCGATACCAGGGAGCCTGCCCTTTTGAAATGGCAGGGGAAACTGCAGGCGCCCGACCACAGATTAACTAGTGGGTTACAGGGTCTTCATGTCCCGGACCCAACCCCCGCCACAACAATGGAAAGGCTGTCATATTAGGGCTAGGAGTCATAAAATGGAGCCCCACGAGAAGCCTGCGACTGCTGCCCCGGAGGATGTGCATGGGATTGAGCTGAGAGGACCGAAAGGACTTAGAAAGGGAGTGCCCCCTAGTGAACTGTCTCAGCTTCTGAACCGGTGACCGGAGCCGCAAGTGAACTTTTTGTAACAGCTTGAAGTGTCGAGTAAAGTATGCGTCAAAACTCAGAACTTTGTGTGAGTCTGATTTGTACATTGACAGTGATGGGCCCCAGGGTATGGGGTACTCGGAACCGGGCTATTACTGTCTCTAGGGAGTCAAAGGGGTCGAGGTCTGGTTCCGTGGCCCTGGGTTCAGCCTAAAAAGGGGGCTACATCTGGCATGTTAGGGAAAGGGAATTATGATAGGGAGATTTTTGTGACGCCACCCATAGTATGCGGCTATAGTGGGCCATTGCTGCTGCAGAACCTCCGGGGTGATGGACGGGCAGCTGGGATGGAGTGGCTCTCCATGGGCAGAGCAGTTCACTGCGGCACTGAGGGTCATTTCTGCACAGTTTACCCTCATTCCACAGCTGTTGAGCTTCAGATGGAGCATCTGGACCAGGGGATGCGCCCTCCTGCATTAGTAGCGTCTTGACTAACTTCACAGCCATATCACTGTTCTGTGTTGCAGCCCATCCGTAATGCGGTATTGGGTTTAAGATGGCTTTCTGGTGTTTGTGGTACACACCCGTTCTGTACTCTGCTTCCTTAGGGGGATGAAAGGCAGGTAGCTTTATCTCTTCAAGCTCCGCCGGTTCCTCTTCCACGTCCTGCAGGTGTGGCATCCGGGATAAGGCATCTGCATTTGCATTTTTGCTGCCTGAATTATACTTGACGGTAAAATCGTAATTAGAGAGCTGGCCATCCATCGCTGCTCCAGCGCACCTAGTTTCGCTGAGTCCAGGTGGGTAACAGGGTTGTTATCCTTACTACTGGGCCATCCATCGCTGCTCCAGCGCACCTAGCTTCACTGAGTCCAGGTGGGTAACAGGGTTGTTATCCGTAAAGATGGTAAATTTTGCTGCAGCCAGGTAATGTTTGAAGCATTCTGTAACAGCCCAGACTACGGCCAGGAGTTCCAATTTGAATAAGCTGTAGTTCTTGGGAATTTCTCTCAGTAGGACGGTGCTTCCTGCTTGCAAAGGCTATTACTCTCTCTTTACCTTCTTGAACTTGGGACATCACCGCTCCCAATCCCACATTGCTGGCATCTGTATACAGAATAAATGGCTGGAGGTAATCAGGGTAAGCTAGGGTTTCATCCCCTGTCATCGCCCACTTTAACTTCTTGAAGGACTCTTCTATCTCGTTACTCCATGGGAAGGGAGGACTCCGGACTTTTGTCTTCTTGGACTCCTCCTACCAGGACATCTTGTAGAGGGGCTGCCATCTTTGTAAACCCTTTGATAAATCTATAGTAGCCTACCAGGCCTAGGAACTGCCTCAACTCTTTCACATTGGTGTGTCTTAGCCAGTCCCTTATCACTGTGACCTTCTCGGGGTCTGGTGCTACACCTTCTGAGCTTACAACATGGCTGAGGTACTGTACCTTTCGTTTTAACAGGTGACACTTGAACGGTTTTATCTTCACCCCATAACCGAAGAAAGCTTTAAACACTTCTGCCAAGTGTACCAGGTACTCTTCATACGAGTAGACTATGACATCATCCAGGAACAATAAGACGGTCTCAAAGTTCTTGTGTCCTAGGCAGCACTCCATCAGTCTCTGGAATGCATCAGGTGTCTAAACAAACAAAGTCTAAACGGCATACAGTTCAACTTGCAGAGGCCCATTGGCGTGGTGAATGCTGTCTTCTCACAGTCAGACTCTGCCACAGGAACTTGCCAATACCCACCTGTCAGATCCAAGGTGGAAAATTAGTTAGCAGATTTTAATGCAGCTAATGATTCCTCAATTCTTGGTAATAGGTATGCGTCCTTGTGTGCAATGTGGTTGATCTGCCTATAATCTTCGCACATCCTCATGGTCCTATCCTTTATCTTAACTATTACTAGAGGAGTTGCCCAGAGGCTACAAATATCACTCCTGCTTCCTTCATTTCTTTTAACATATCTTAAGCACATTGGTAGTGAGCGGGTGTTAGTGGTCTATACCTGTCTTTTTTGGGTGGATGGTTACCCGTGGGTATAGGATGTTCTACCCCTTTTATTTGCCCAAAATCTAAAGGGTGTTTGCCAAAGACTTGTTCATACTTTCTCACTACCCGGTATACACCATGCTTTTGATGGGAGGGTGTAGAATCGGTACCTATAAGTAAATGTATCTTTTGGCACCAAACCTGCAACTTTCCCCTGAGCCATTGTCCTCCACCAGGTTGGACGGGTTCAAAGGTTCAACTACTGTGATAGAATTGTCATTAACAGTATACAATTTAGCAATGGTAGCATACTTTGGTAAGGTAACCTCCTCTTCTCCACAGAAGGCGTACTGGTACTCTCCCCCTGTGTACCTCAACTACTCCTCTGGCTGTCAGTACAGTGGGCCTACTGTCTGAGTACACAGGTTCTACCAGGGTTTAATAGTTTCACACTCTAAAGGTACCGTCACATGCATCAAATTTTGCTAGCAATTTCACTGGCAATTTGCTGGTTACAGTGAAATCATGGACACATTGTTCTATTTTGTTGCTGTGTACAAATGAAACAATGTGTCCATGATTACGTTCATTCCGGTCAACATCAACAATTATCAATTCTTGAACCTTTAACTCTACCTGCCCCACTTTAATGGTTACATCTTTAAACCCGATTTGTGGTACCGGTTTACCATTACTATCCAGTATGTTAAAGTCATCATCTGGGCTGCACAAAATGTCTGAATCCACTCAGAATCTCTTATAAAGTATATACGGTATAGAGGTGATCTGGGAGCCGGTATCCAGCAGATCATTCATGGGGATGCCATCTAGCATGACAGGCAGAACCGGGCGTCCTCCCACATACCTGTCACACCAGTTTGATTGGCCTTGTGATTTCAATCCTGAGGAGCGGCCCGCTTCCCAGGGGATTCTCGTTTAAAGTACATTTCCTGGCAAAGTGACATGATCCTCCACAGCAGCGACAAATGCGGTTGCCCATTCGGGTTATAGCGGTCAATGGGTCGTTCTCTGGTCGCTGGGTACCTCCTTGACCTCATTCATGGGACGTCCTCTCTGCTCGAAGCCAACTCAATCTTCTCCATGGGCTTGGATCCTTGCATCTCCTGCATTGCCTTGGCCATCTCAGCTACACTTTTAGTTAGTTCTTCAATCTTTAAGTTGAGAGCATCATTGGTGATTGACTCCTGGGGCTTTGCACTTGCCTCTGTTGTAATTTGTGGAGCCTGCACTCCCGGGTGTAGGTAAGCGGTGGCTAAGCATTGTGCAGGGGTTGCGTCATGAGGCTCCTCTGCTTGCAGTATGCGGACGGCTCTGTCTTTGAATTGCACAAAGTTCAGATCAGGGTTTTGTATAGCCATCATCCGCAGCCGTCCACTATGAGGAGGGAACAGGAGTCCGTCTATGAACTGATCAATGAGCAATTTATCCTCCACTTGTGCCAAGGCAGGTTCTGTCTGCTTTAGTGCCCTGAGCACTTCCTGTAAATTCAATGTAAAGTCTTGTGCGCTCTCCTGTGGTTTTTGCCTGCACCCAAAGAATCTAATTTTCACTAGTGCATCTCTACTGGTTTCAAGAGTAGCTTTCAGCCTGGCAATTACATGTTCTACAGTGTCTTTGTCAGTGTCTGGCCAGGACTTTGTCTCTCGCTGTGCAGTACCAGTTAACTGTCCCATTATTATGCTGACGCGCTGACCTTCTGTCAGGGGGTACACACTATAATTGCTATTTAGTTTTTCTCTGAAGTCCATCAGGGTGTTTGGTTCCCCTGAGTACTGAGGCAACCATGTCGCTCCTGGGGTATACGGCATTAGGATTGACATGATTCTGGACAGTTCTTGCCTTGCAGCGCCGCAAGGTTCTCTTTCTTCTCCGGGTGTCGGGGGACCATCAGCACCTGCTCCTTTCACGGGTGGTTCCCTTGGCTCTGACATCTTGAACAACTTTAGTTCAGCTGGTGGAACAGGGTTTCTCGCCCCCACCGAATGCAGGTTGGACCTCGCTTTGCGCTCTTGGGAGGGTGCTGCCATGAGACATGCCCTCTCAGCCTCCCGAGTGCCATGTGCGCTAGCAATGGCGTCAGTCAATAAGACATATTTTACACAGTTCATGGCACACAGCACCCGGTTGCACCGGGCTATGGCTTCCTGTTCATGATGCCAGAAGGCTGGCGGGCCCCAGGGTATGGGGAACTCGGAACCCGGCTCTTACTGTCTCTGGGAGTCACAGGGGTTGAGACCTGGTTCCATGCATGGCCCTGGGTTCAGCCTCAAAAGGCGGCTACCTCTACCATGTTAGGGAAAGGGAATTATGAAGGGGAGATTTTCGTGACATCACCCGTGGTATGTGGCTAGAGTGGACCACTGCTGCTGCAGAACCTCTGGGGTAATGGACAGGCAGTTGGCATGTAGTGGCTCTCCAGGCAGTGCAGTTCCCCGGGGCAGTGAAGGTAGTTTTAGTGTGGGGTGCAGGAGTACGGGCACAAGCAATAGGCAGACTCACTGTTTTGTTGGTCACTCAGACTTTTAATGATGGTTTGGAGCAGCTGTCCACAGAGTCTTTTCCAAGAGCAACTTGGGGTTACTTCTCACCCAGCCAGGTCTTTGGCTGTGCTCTGTGTACTGGTTCCAGCCGCTGCATCAGCTAAGCTGCTGGCTCTGTCTTTTCCTACAAAGTGGCGGTATGACAGGCAACTCGAGTCCCTTCTAACCCTCATCTCGGGTATTTGTTCCTGAACTCTCTCCATTGCCGTGTCCCGGGCACGGTGTGGCTGAGGGACCTGGATTTCCCCACCTTCCGGTACTGACTGCCGGGATGTTAGGCCCTGCATAGTATTGGACTCCTGTGTCTGTTCTCTGCACCTTCCTCTTGGGTGAACATGGTGCCGCTCAGTTCCCCAGGTGTTCTTGCGACTTTCCTCAGAACTTAGTCTTAGGCCTGGCACCGAGTCAGCAATCCTGGGATGAATTCTACAGCCTCAGTCCACCAGGTTGTCTTCCTCAGTCCTCCTAGGAACTGAACTGCTGTACCTAGAATGAACTTAGCACAGCTCAATCCTCCAGGTACTAACTGGCTCCGCTCCAGACCAGAAATTATAGGGGAGCTCAACCTGAACCCAGGTTTGGTCTTCCCCTTCTGGCCTGGAGGCAGAAGGTGTTGTGTGTGCTTTACCTGCCTGATGAGAAGGCCCTTTTGCTGCTCTCAGCGTGATACCACCACCCAGGGGCAGTGATGACACAGTGGCACTAAGACCCTGGGGTGCCACATCAGCAGTAGCTCACCTGCAGAGCCGCCAACTGAATCGCTGCGCAGGCGGATGCAGCCTGACGACAAGTGACATTGGGCTCTGCTGGTAGCTATTGTGAATGTACCGGCCTTTCCCTACTCCCTGGGGACAAATGTGGCGCCCCTGCGACCAGGTGGCCATAAAGTGCAGCCAGGTAAGCAAGGTGGTTGAAAACACACCCACACCGCACAAACACTGACCCTATGTCTAGGTCTGATGCCATGTGCTTGGCGTGGGGCAGGCCAGTGCCCCTTATCATGAGTCGAGCTAGCCATGAGTGGGAAGAGAAGATCCCGTCCCTGCCATCCTTTGTTTCGAGGGAGCGCAATGCCAATCAACTTGATGTGGCCCCACCTGGGGGCGGGTCGACCGACAGTGTGGCAAGAACCGGCGATGCCCCAGGAAAGGGCGGAGATTATGAGCAACGTGGCGAACGGCTGCCATTACAATATGTAGACCTCCGGACGAAAGCAGAGGAGTACCAGGAGATGGATACTAGGAGGGGGATATTGAGGCTGATCTCAATGGGCCCACGACAGCGAGGAGCGGTGGAGGAACCCGGGCGCGGAGCGCAGCAGGAGTCCTAGAGCACCCGGACAGGTGGTCGCAGGCAAGCATCCCGGCCTGCAGGAGCGTTTGCAGGGCCATGACCTTGGAGAAGAGTTGACCAGGCCTGCCGGAGCCATTGATTTCAGCTCCCTCAATGCAGGAGGTTAGCGGGGAGATCATGAGATGCTGGTGGCAAAATGGGGGAGCGGATCTGATGGGATTCCCCGGCGCAGCAGAGGCCAGTGAAGGAGGCCAGGTCAAGATTCTACTGTGGAAGAAGATCAGAAGAAAGAAGAAAAGAAGGAGTAGTTGAACCCGGGACTACAACAACAGCTTTTGAGTAAGTGAGAATGCAATGTTTTCCTTACTGTCCCCATTCTTTTCCTGAATGAGTGTGTAGTACCCCCTTTTTTTTTTTGCTTGATTATGCTTTGATTTTTTGACACCATGGACAATGTATGGTACAGACTTTAGATATATATAGTTTGAGTACCCTGAGTGTTCTCTATTGGTTTTATAGCAAAGTTTTTATATGAGAATAGAGTATATTTAAATAATACAGAATAGTGAGCATTTGAACTTTTGAATTGGACTCATATAGAAAATGTTTTATAATGTGCAGTGGAGCATGGACTGGTACCGGTATACCGAAGAGCTTTTGTGAAGGACAATGTGAACTTACCCGTGTGCCTAAGGGGGTAAAAAGAGAATGGCGTAAGGTGCTAGTTGCGGAGAGTGAGATCTTGGCCATGGTATGCGGCGACCCGAGGGCCGGGAGGCCTGCAGCACTTACGGCCAGAGAAGAGGCCCCAATTAAAATGTATATACTTAATTTATCATGCAACATTCAAGATCGTTCCTCCCGGACGGGAAGAAATGTTAAAAATGTTGTGTAATGCATAAAAACAATTGAGCTTGCTGGAGGTGTCAACGTGCGGACACTTTGGTTTAGCTCCGGGGTAATGTGGCGCCCCTGCGACCAGGTGGCCACAAAGGTAAGTGCAACCAGGTAAGCAAGGTGGTTGAAAACACACCCACACCGCACAAACACTGACCCTACATCTAGGACTCAAGGTTGGGCAAGGGGTGGCGGGTTTGCAAAGTGGGTGGAGTGTAGAGTAGCACTGATCCAGTGGGTGGCACCATAGATAAAACACAGGCGCACCAAGGGGAGGAAGTTTAGAACAAGTCAGAAGTTAGAACAACAGAACAGAGAGAGACTTCCCAGGAGGTTTTGGGTTCCCTGGAGGCACATAATCCTGGGAGGCACAAACCCTAGGAGAGAAAGCCCGCTCCATAGCCTGGAAGTGACGGGAAGGAGAGAGACTGAGAGACACCCCACAGCTGAAAATGTGGAAGGACGAGGGCCGGCAGCTGCACACATCTTAGCTGACCGGAGGTACCCTGAGCTGAAACAGTGGCTGACAGAAGGAGCCTGGTGATCCCTAGGACAGACATATACCTGGGACACTGGAGGGCTAGGCCAAAACCAGAGAACCGGCTCTGAAGAAGTGACCGGGGATTTCAGACCCTAATCACAAGTGTGTGGGGGGCAGAAACTGCTGCAGCCTATCTTTCCACCACGGACTAGGAACACAGTCATCATACTAGGACTGGTGACCCTGACTGCAAGAGAAAATATATTCACTCGTGAGTCCGCGACGACCAGACTGAACCCGGGGGTGAGCAACTACGTTAACACTGAGAGAAGGGCCTGAATGGACTTTGAAGGAGCAACACAGAAATGCTACCTGAGCTGCACAGTCTGAGTAACCCGGAGCAGTGCTGAAGTTTTGTGTGACTAGCAAGCTGTAATCTATGAACCTGCTGTTGAAAAATCAAGTAAAGTACCCAGTAAGCTCATCACTGCCTGAGACTGTTCCTTTCCAGCATTGCGTCCAGCACCAGGACAACCAGCACTGTGGAGAGCTGCAGCAGCAAAGTAAGTGACTTGTACCCAGCACAAATCCTCACTACGTCCCTCCACTACTACACCTGCCCTGGGGACCCTCAGCCCTACCCGAGGATGGCTTACCATCCATGCTGCCCCAACAGGAATACGGCAGCGGTGGATCTACTGACCACATACCCCGGGTTGCGTCACTACAAATCCCTTATAAATACCCCTTTTTTGACTGATCCCAGGCCACGGGACCAGGTCACGACTACCGTGATACCCCAGAGAGACAGCATCGGCCCGGTTCCTGAGTACCCCACGGCCTGGGGACGCATCACAAAGCCCTACCCGTGGAGGGCTCACCATCCCGGCTGTCGGCATCATCATCATCCCCAGCGGAGGGCCCATTGGCAGCAGAGGTCCCATTGGCCGCAACCCATGGGTGACATCATGAACTTTTCTTTAAAACTATATTATTCCCCCATTATTTATTTCTCTTTAGCTCCCTTTTATTGCCGTGCCTTGGCACACGGAGCCGGGTCACGTCACCATGACACCCCGCAGTCCTAGAAGACGACAGGGCCCGGCTCTGAGTACCCCTGCCTGGGCCGCAACATTGAATTTTTAGGAATTCGCTGAATCTGGAAAGTCCAGATGAAGCATCATATCCAGTATAAGAGCAGAAGCAGGGAATGCAGCAGCCATGTGTCATGCCCACTGGGACGGGGGTACTCGGTACCGGACCGGGTCTGCTACTGGGGAAGTCACGGGTGGTCCTGGTCCGGACCGTGTCCCGGGCCCTGGCAATAATAAGGGGTTTTTACAGGGGATTGTTAGTCGTGATGCCACCCACTGTGCGCGGCCAGTGATGGGGCCGCCGCTGCTGCAGAACCTCTGGGGATGATGGAATGGCAGCGTAGATGGAATAGTTCCAGTGGGTAGAACTGTATTCCCCGGGGCAGTAAATGTTAAAGTCTATAGTGTAGTGTGCAGGCTGGGTGCAATTCACTTACTAGCCAGATGCTGCAGGAATCTCTCCTCGTCGCTGGTGCTGACAGGCTGTGTCTCTGCAGGTGGAGGGTTGTTATAATCCTTTGCAAGCCTGCATGGAGGGAATAGCATTCAAGCAGATAGAAGCAGACCAGAGAGGCAGATTCAGGGTTCTCCGTGTTTACTTTCAAAGTTCTTCAGTACAGCTCACAGTTCAGTTACAGTTCTTACAAGTCTCAGTTCTCAGTACACGGGCTCACTCTCCCTCTCCGGGTTCTCTTTACTCTCTGCAGCCAGGTCTCTGCTCTCTGTGACCCCTCACACTATCTCTGTGTCCGTTCCGGGCTGTTAACGTTCTCCGTGTTCACGGGGTGTGTGAGACTCCGGACAGTATGGCGGTGACTCGGGCCCCTGTGGGTCCTCCTGTTTGTCACTGAGTTACCTGTCCTTTGGGGTAGGGACCCTAACGAGTAGCTGTGGTCCCCCGTCTGTTAATCTGGGGATGCCGGGTGAAACTACGGTCCCCTTTAGAGCCGACACTCTACTCAGCCCAGCCTCCAGCAGTCCTTCAATATGAGGCTCTACCAGGCTCTCTCCCTCTGCGTCTTTCAGTGTCATAGGGGGGACTTTTCTGCCTGCAGTCTGGTCATCTCGGCTGTCTTCTAGGGCCCGGGTATCACCGTCCCTCTCTGTCCTCTCAGCCTACCTCAGCCTGCTACCTCCTTCCTCCTTCCCCTT
>JARQOC010000003.1:12890962-12949232 GCA_033576535.1 Allobates femoralis
CTTTCCCTAAAGACAATGAATCTCTGAACCTCCGACCTCATGACTGATATCTCTACATTTCTAAACAATTACAGGAATCTGCAGTTATTGATGTAAAGTGATTTTATTCTATAAGAAAAGTTGTCCCCAAATGTTGTAGACCACTGCTCTGTGTTCTGTCTACAGTGGAGACCTCACATCTACAGCGCACATCACCCTGCAGCCAATCACTGAGCTCAGCAGCGCTGACAATGGAGATGGCACAATCCTCTGAGCTCAGTGATTGGCTGCAGCGGTGATGTGCTCTAAAGTTGTGTGATTTCTGGTTTATCGCTGATGCTCAATAAGTATTTTAATTGCGAATAAGGAGTACGTTTTTCTCCCTATGGAGAGTCACACACCAATCTGGCAGCCAATAATGAGCAGACTTAAAATACTGTTACATGCATCAATTGTGTGAACGATGTTGTTAGCGATCTCATGCACGCGCGATCTCTAACAACATTGTTCAGATCGCTGGTGAGCTGTCACACAGGCAGACTCACCAGCGATCCGGACCAGCGAGGGCGCTGGTATCCAAGGTACACATTACGTTACTAAGCACCACGCGGCGCTCAGTAATCCAACGTGTACCATTGTTACCATCTCCCAGCATTTGTGCCGCTGGGAGATGGTTCACTGCGTTGTCAGACTGAACGATGCAGCAGGTTGGTTGAGTTGAAGTTGACAGGTTTATGAACATGTTCATAAACCTGTCAACTTTAACTTGCCTAATTATCGTTGCTGAATCATTCGTTTACACGCAACGACTCAATTACAATGTCATTTCAACATCGTTCAAAACGTCACTTTTGAACGATGTTGAGAACGATGTTGGCTATGCTGTGCTCCTCTTAGAAATTAAATATGCAAATGTCTCATTAGAAAGGATGTAGACTTGAACTCTAGCGCCACTTACTGGAAGTAGCAGTCCTAAAATTCAATAGTGACCCTTTAATGATCCTTGTGTACTTGCTATTTCCAATAGGTGGCCCCAGATCTCATGTCAATTTCCTCTCTGAAAAGACATTTGCATATTACCGTATATACTCGTGTATAAGCCGACCCGTGTATAAGCCGACCCCCCTACTTTTGCCCCCAAAACCTGGGAAAACCTATTGACTCGTGTATAAGCTGAGGGTGGACCCCAGCACAGGTATACAGCCCCCAGCAGTGTGGTATACAGCAGCCCCAGAGGTATATACAGCAGCCCCAGTGGTATATACAGCAGCAGCCCAAGTGGTTAGTATACAGCAGGCCCAGTGGTAGTATACAGCAGCCCCAGAGGTATATAAAGCCCCAGTGGTACTATACAGCAGCCCCAGTGGTAGTATACAGCAGCCCCAGAGGTATATACAGCCCCAGAGGTATATACAGCAGCCCTAGTGGTGTATACAGCAGCCCCAGAGTTATATACAGCAGCAGCCCCAGTGGTTAGTATACAGCAGCAGCCCCAGGGCTGTATACAGCAGCAGCCCTCGGAGGTATACAGGCCCCCCCATCATGATCCAGGGCCCCCCCCCCCTTGCGCGGCACACCTGTAAAGTAAAATCATACTTATCAGTGTCCTGTCGCGCTGTCCCGCCGCTTGCCGACATGACGATCCCGGGCTTCATTCCGCGTCTTCCGGCTTCCGGCTGTCTGTGGTCGCGGGCAATGACGTCATTGCCCGCGACTACAGGAAGCCGCGGGAAGATGCTGAATGAAGCCTGGGATCGTCATGTCGGCAAGAGGCGGGACAGCGCGACAGGACACTGATAAGTATGATTTTACTTTACAGGTGTGCCGCGCAAGGGGGGGGGGCCCTGGATCATGATGGGGGGGCCTGTATACCTCCGGGGGCTGCTGCTGTATACTTATACTCGCGTATAAGCCGTGGGGGGACTTTTCAGCCCAAATGTTGGGCTGAAAAACTCGGCTTATACGCGAGTATATACGGTAAATTAATTGACAAACTCTTTCATTCTGATGTCTTTGTTATTGTAGGCCCACGTCTGAGGGTGTGATGGGTAGTTTGGTCTCTAAATAGGGGAATGGTGTATGTATATAATATTTTTGACTATCTATGATTTTTTGCCAAGTTATGCAGAGAATAAATGATCGGAGCATAGAATTATACTGAGGGAGACATGACGTCACGTGGATTTAGTCATTCCAATAAAGCTTATTTGTATTAAGATAGACAGACAGACGCTGTAGATAGACATTTCTACCATAATAAATGTAATATGATATGAAATCTTCCTACAGACAGTGAGAGCTGCATGAAATGTCAAAGTGATGAATGGTCAAATGAGAAGAGGACCGATGTCTGCCCAAAGTGATGGACTTCATCTCTTACCAGAATGACACCATGGCTTCTGTGTTGTCTTCTGTCTCGGTCTTCGGATGTCTTGTCACCGGCTTCATATTTGGAATATTTATTTCCTACCGGGACACTCCTATTGTTAGAGCCAATAACCGGAACCTGAGTTACCTCCTCCTGGTCTCCATCCTCCTCAGCTTCCTCTCGGTCTTCTTGTTTCTTGGTCGTCCCAATGACATAACTTGTAGATTACGTGAAACCAGTTTTGGGATTTTCTTCTCAGTCGCCGTCTCTTCACTTCTCGCCAAGACGGTCATGGTTTGTGTAGCTTTTAAGTCCACCAAGCCTGGAAGTCCCTGGAGAAAATGGCTGAGTGTGAAGCTGCCCTATACCATCGTGTTGTTGTGTTCTTCCCTCCAAGTTGTACTCTGTGTTATCTGGTTGTCTATTTCTCCCCCATTCCAGGACCTGGACACTGAGTCTTATCCTGGGAAGATCATCATTCAGTGTAATGAAGGCTCAGATCTCTGCTTCTACTCCATGTTGGGTTATCTGGGGCTCCTGGCCGCTGTGAGCTTTGTTCTGGCTTTCATGGTGAGGACATTACCGGACAGTTTCAATGAGGCCAAGTACATCACCTTCAGCATGCTGGTGTTCATCAGTGTCTGGATCTCCATGATCCCGGCTTATCTGAGCACCAGAGGGAAGAACATGGTGGCTGTGGAGATATTTGCAGTGATGGCTTCCAGTGCTGGACTCTTAGCTTGTGTGTTTTTCCCAAAATGTTTTATTATTTTGTTTCATTCTGAAATGAATAGAAAAACTGAGCTGCTCGGAAAAAGAAAGGAATGAGTGTGAGATATTATCCCCCTCTGACTATAATAACTGATTCTGTACATTACACCCCATGTTACAGTAAGATAGAAGCGTCTCTATCAGCTTGTATGAAAGGAACATAGAAATCTAGGATTCCTCCTCATTATCTCCAGTAATTGGAGCATTTATCAGGACATCACATGTTTATATTACAGTTTGTGACATGTAGAATCTCTCTGTGGTGTCAGTACATTATCTTCTTCCTCCTTAGAGGATCTTTCACAAGTTTCCACATGATAAACTGGTCCCATCATGGAATAATGGCTGCAGAGCTGAACACAATGTAGATTTTATTCTTTCATTTCTCATCTCTGTTGTGTAGATATTTTCTTGTAAATTTAGTATAGAATTTATCATAAGCCAAACTGGACATTACCAGAGATTTCTCTGGAGACATGTGGAGAAAAAAAAGTGCAAAACAAGTCTCCAGAAGGTGAGAAGACGCTTTCTCCTGTTAAAGGGAATCTGTCAGGTCAAACATCCATATGTAACTGCTATCATTTCCTAATTCCTGCCTCTAAGCTCGCTCTAGTAATGAATTTCCTTTATTTATATTTCCCTCCTATCCTGTGTAAACTGCAAATAAAGAGATTTATTCCATCTGTCAATCACAGTGAGTGATCATCTTCTTCTCGGCTGTCCACTCCCCATAGGATGAATATTCATGTCACAAATTCATATCCCTGCACAGGAGATCAGTAGGAATCACTCACATTGGGGGGAGGGGCTGTATCCTCCTCTCTGTTGTCTATGTTTGCAGCAACTGAAGAGGTCAAATAAAACATAGAATCTGTCACAGGACAGCAGGGATACCTGCTTAGGGAAACAAATAGAGTAGATGACTTATCTAGATCAGGTAAGGAAGATATGTGCCTGTAATAGCTCCCTCCACCTGTGTCCTCCTCAGAAGCTCCTAAATGAAACTGAAACCTGACAGGCAGAGCACAGGGGGATGGAGGGGAGAGCTGCCTGTACGGTTTTCATTTTAGGACATAGCGTTCCTGACCTTGCATCTTCAGGTTACAAGTTCAAAACCATTATATTACACTTTTCTAATTTTTATAAATTATGCTAATTAATACACACAGCTTTCAGTCATATTTGACTTTTAATATTAAAAGTAAAATATGACTGAAACTTGTCTATTCCTTAGGCTATGTACCCTGTGAATACACAGCTTGTTACTTTACAGTAAGAGGTGATTTTTGGAAACATATAGACTTTGTGTCATGCTCCAAGCTAAATTAAAGTGATTTCTGATGGTGGATACCTCATTTTTGACTTCTAACTTGTCAGAAATCAGAACTCAAAAGTGAAGTATTGACCATCAGAAATCACTAGCTTGGAGCATGACACAAAGTCTACATGTTTCAGAAAAAGGAGATTTTTGTGTACTCACCGTAAAATCCTTTTCTCTTAGCCTCTAATTGGGGGACACAGACCGTGGGTGTTATGCTGCTGTCCACTAGGAGGCAACACTAGGCAGAATCTGCAAAAGAGTTAAGTGGCTCCTCCTCTGGAGTATACACCCCTGAAGCAGGAAGTGCTTCTCCAGTTTTGTGCTAAAGCAGTAGGAGAGTTAACAGATAATAACAGTGACACAGGAAGTCTATGCAGGCAACCTGTGTAAACAAATATAGTCAACAAGGTAATAACAGTGTAACAAGGCCTGAATCCAAACAGGCACGTGTGTAAACAGTTAATCGTTAGCAGAGTAATACTAGTACCGCAAGGCCTGTAACTAAGCAGGCGCATGTGGAAAACAGTGAAGAGTTAACAAAGCAATAATCGTACAACAGGGCCTGTAACTAAACAGGCTCACAGTACTACAAGGCCTGGAGCTAAACAGGCACAAGTTTAAACAATCAACAGTTAGAGTGATAATAGGCAAACATGTGTAAACATGATAACCATGTAACAGCTGAGAAACTATGTGAGAACTGTAGAAAAAGGCCCACAAGGGCAATAGGGTGGGTGCTGTGTCCCCCACTTAGAGGCTAAGAGAAAAGGATTTTACAGTGAGTACACAAAAATCTCCTTGTCTCCTTCGCCTCATTGGGGGACACAGACCGTGAGACGTCCCAAAGCAGTCCCTGGGTGGGAAAGAACAATGGAACTAGTGACACTGAGCATGGTCAGTGAAGAACTATGCACCGACAGGCGGGCTGCTGCCGCCTGGAGGGCATGTCAAGCCCTATAGTGGCTTGAGTATGTGTGTAGGCTGAGCCCTCTTGGCTGTCTACACACTTGTTGGACTGACACCTGGTGCTGAACGGACCAGGAAGCCCTCACGGCCATAGTAGAATGTGCGGTGAAACTGCCGGAAGGTATGAGTTTTCGACGGTATAAGCGTCTTGGATGGTTAGACGAAGCCTTAGAGGCTGACATGTCATTATTTCTGCCTTTTGGAAGAAGGGAGAAAGAGAATCCGACCTGTTAGAGAGGCACTGGTCGTGGGTACTTAGACTTAGACCAGGGTAAGGACCTGACAAGGTCCTGCATATGTAGGTCCTTTATGACCAGACAGACTGGAGTCGGGCGCAGCGATGACAGAGAGACGTCTTTAGTGAGGTGGAAGGAGTATACCGCCTAAGAAGAAGGATGGAACCAGCCGTAGGACAGTCTTTTTCAGGTAGAAGACGTGATGGTTTACATGAGAGCGCTGAAAGTACCGATACCTCTGCAGAGAAAAATAATTTGCCACCAAAACACGTTACTATTTGGATGAGAATGCTAAGGGTAATAACCCATAGAAGCTCAAAGGGTGGCCCTTGTAGAGCCGTGAGGACGAAGATCAGGTCCCGCAGGTGTAGTCCTGTTGTATGGAGACCTTAAATGGGAGACCCTTTGAAAGAAGGATATTCCTAGAGACCTGGTGGCAACACGTTTTTGGGAGAAGGTGAAACAGGCTGAAAACCTGCTGTGTGAGAGACCTCAAGGACAGACCTGAGTCTAGGTCTGAGTGGAAGAAACGAAAGATCTTTGTATGAAATAGGGTCAGGTGAATGACCCCTAGAGGTGCTCGGAGATAAAGAAAAACAAAACGATTACACTCGTGGTATATCGTCGATAAGGCTGGTTTACTTGCTGCGACCTTGGTCGCTACAACATCCAGGGAAAAAAACCCATGGCTTAAATTCCAGGTCTCAATGGCTATGCCACTATTTTCAGAGCTGAGGAATTCCGAGGGAGAACTGGCCCTGAGAGAGCTGAACTGTCTCTTTAGTTGTCCTGGTACTGCTGGTATGAGTTGGACGAAATTCGTCCAAGCGCATCTGGGCCAGTCTGAAAATACAGGGAGACCTGGCAGCATTCTTGTTTGACCTTCCGCACTATCCTGTTAGTGGGAAAGAATATAGGGGAGACGGAGACAGGTCCCATCTAGGACTGGTGTGTCTGTCCTATTGACTGTAGGTTCTAGGACCTGGCCAGAAAGCATGGAACCTTAGCATTGGAGACCTGAGGCCGTCAGGTCCACATCTGTAGTTTCCTGGCGCTGGCAGCCTTGACAGAAGACATCTGGATGAAGGGGCGCTTCCCTGAGTCCGTCCCTTGGCGGGTTAGCCTGGTATGAGAACAGCTGACAGTACAGTGTTCAAGGATTCCACCCGGTGAAGGATGTGGCGAACGTCTGTCATCACTTGGAGACTGCGGGTTCCACCCTCGTGGTTGACCTATGCCACGGCTGTGCCATTGTCTGACTATATCCTAGCAAGACCGACTGCCAGAAGGTGACTGAATGATTTCAGTACTAGAAATACTTTCCGAATCTTTGTAGATTGAGGGGCATCCTCGTGTGTGGGCGGGACTATTGGCACGTGCATTGTGATGGGAGTACATCGCACCACATCCTGTTTCTGGGCCATGTCTAAGCATGGATAGTTGAAGAGGCCGTAGGTGCAGCTGAGGCTATGGAACTGCCTCCCATGCTGCCACTATCCTGTCTAGGACTCTTATAGCTGTTGTGAAGGAATGAGGAGACCGCTGAAGCGAATTCCCAGACCAAGAATCCGTGCCTTGTCTGGAAAAAACCAATATGGCTGATACTCCATATGTGATGCTGCAGCATGTGGCCATCAGGAAGACATAGCGGAGCTGGGACTCCTTGAGTTTGTGTGCTGTGCTGCAACATGTGCACTAGCATTGTGGTAGACTCATGGAGGGGGATCCGCCAACCGAGTCGTCTTAACGTGTCAAGTGAAAGCGACAGTGCTCGCACACTCCAAAAATCATGCATTGATGAATAAGTCGTCCAGATATGGGAGACTCCTGGAATGCAGTATAGACATTTCCAACTCCAGGCTGCATTGATGAGCTTTAGGTCTCACGGTATTCACTTTCAACTCCTGAGACGAGAAGGGACTGACTGCGTGGTAGAAGGTTTGGGCCACAGCCACACGGGGGCCGGAGGGCCCATCCATTGGGTTAATGCATTTGCGAGTCTGCGAGGTCCTGCTTCGAAGCGGACTGAGAAGAGTCATTGCGCGTGTTATCTCAACCCGAGTACCTAATATAGGTACAATGAGGAGATTGGCCGCTGGGCTCGTGTTCCACAGTCAGCAACCTAGAGTTTCGTTTTAGTAGTCCGGGGATGGAGGCCGGGTAGACCCTGTGCGGTCGCAACTTCAACCGGAGTCCCCAACAGTGGGGAGGCGAGGAAGGAGTATGCTATGGGTCGTAGTTTCCCGAGACCCTTAGCTCAGTTCCCCGTGCCGCTGCGAATCATGATGTTTCAGCCTGTGTCTTTTGAGACTTGGCTGTCGTCACCGCCTACCGAAGCTCCAGCTGTGTGGTCTGGAGAGAATTGGCGAGCAGTCCTGGGACGCCTTACTGTTGTCGGGTAATTGCAGGTTATATCAGCTTCAAACCGGGCTCTCCAACAGTGGGGGCCCGAGGAAGTATCTGTCAGTTAAACCTGAAGTAAGTCCGCCACTAAAAAAGATCCCTGCGTGGCGACCGATCCTTTGCCAGACTTAGCCTAAGCTCTTACCAACCCTAACGATTCCGAAGGACCAGAATCAGTTATGCCAACGGCGGATAAAAAAACGTCCTGATGTGTTCTGGGGGTGGAAAACGCTTTTGCCTCCTTAGCACCTGAGGTGTACAGTAATTCTCCAAACAGGTGTCTAGTGAGGCATAGGAGACCTGTGATGGCCTCCTCACGATCACTTCCGCCTCCCATCCACATAACCAGATGCCACATCTACTGGCGATGGCAACAGACGCTGTTATTGCAGAGCAATTGGCAGCGTCCAGGACTTATGTATCAGTTAGTCCTGAGGTAACAACACGAGCTGTCTGGGCCACAGAGTATGATCGGCGGGCAGGAAGCAATAGTGCCTGACGGAATCGAATCCGTATCTTGATTACCATACAGTTATTAAACTGGTTGGCGGCATAAAATCGATGATTTTAGGAGAATGTCATGAAATTGACTTACGTGCTGTCTGCGCGTCAATTTAGAAAGCAGAAGCATGCGTAATGTCTGGCCAGTAGGTGTAGTGATAGGTGTACTGACAGGTAACATATGGTGGAGAGAAAAAACAAATATGTGCACTGCCCAGAGTGACCTATGCCACTGTGGGGGTTAGAGGCATTAACACTACTGTAGGACAGGGCAGTGACTGATCACCTGACGTGTTTAACCTGCCCCTTGTATTATGACATCGTTCCTTGCATGATGTATGGCGTGAGGAAAAGATGCAGCAGGACATCATTGCTGGTTGTCCTGCCATTGCTATTGGGAACTGGCACAGAACGAGGCTATGTAAGCATTTTCCGGAACCCCTGGAAGCGGCCTTACACTCCTGATGGCGTACTGCCTCAGGCAGGGAGCCCTGCTGGGTTCCTTGACCCCTGGCTCCAGCTGCCCATCCTGAGGGCTGCAGCGGTGGGCTGCCCTGCTGAACTCCCTGACCTTTGGCAGCAGTGTCCTAAGGGCTGAGGCAGGCAGGAAACTCTTCCTGAGCTCCTTATCGGTCCTGCACCGCACATATTTGCTGGTCCAAGTTTGCTTTCAACCCTGCAGCAGGGATGAAGCTCTGTCATGGCCACAGTACTTGGTACCAATGAGGAGCTGTGCCCAATCCAGCCTTAGTCTGGCACTAAGGATTATGCACACTGTGCTTTCAACCCTGCTTCCACTGTGCCCTGTGGATAATGGCCGCCGCTGCTAACAGCAGGGCGGGATCAGAATCCTAAGGCGTGCCATAGGCTTCGCGCCTGTTATCCTCTGTCATGCCCCCTGCTTGATGTGCAGCTCTGGTCCGCCCCCTGCTATGACGCTGTCCGCGTCATTCTCGTCATCAGGGGGCGGGGCGGGCCGGGGGTGATGAAAGAAGGAGGCAGCTTCACGCTAGGCCGAAGCCGCGGCCTCAAGTAAACAGAGAAGCCGCAAATGACGGCAGGCCGGCGCGGAGGTCCGGTCCGGGACCGGAACAGATCTGGACCCGGCCGGACCCCAGGAGCTGTGGCCACGTGCGCGCTTGCCCAGCGCAGCCCCCAGCAGGAGAACCCAGAGGACTGGGTCTCCTGGATTGAGGGGTAGGCATCCAGGGACTGTGGAAACCCTGCAAGGAGCCCAGAAAAACCGGTGCTGCCACTTGCAGTATGGGTTCCCTTCCCACTCAGGAGAGAGCAGCAAAAGCTGATCTCCTGGAGTTACACGGACGTTCGCTGCAGCCTTTAGGGGACCCCCAGAGGACAGTCTCGTGGTGGCAGGACTGGGGCTCTTGGGGAGTAGTCAGCCAGGTTGAGGTCTCCTGCATGTGCTGCGCAGTGCAGCCGACCTTTTAGCCCTGTCCCCTGACCCATTTAGGAGCATTTAGCAGAGCTGTGGCTCCTGGTGCTGCAGTCTGGCACAGTGCTGCGACCCGTGCCCATCAGAAGCATTCAGCAGCGCTGATGCATCTGCACTGCGACCGCACGGCACGTTAGTGCCCTACCTGCGGTGTCTCAACCTATCAGCCCCATGAGGGGTGGTTAAGAAGGGATGCTGCAGTCCATCATCCAAGGGCTTCTGTGTAGCCTCGACCTCAGCCCAGGGTCACCAACAGTGGGGAGCTGGGGAAGGAAGACCATCATCTCAACCTCAACCGGGCACCCCCAACAGTGGTGGGCCGAGGAGGGAGCGGCAAGTGGGGGAAAAAGTCGACCTCAACCAGGCGCCCCCAACAGTGGGGGGCCGAGGAGGGACCATGCCGGGAGTCTCGTTAGAGACCCACTTTTCTTCTACTTGAAGTAAAAATTCAAAAAGTGAAACATTTTAGGAGCAATAAAATTTGTGTGTGCCTCCTATCGACACTAAGCAAAAACTGGAGAAGCACTTCCTGCTTCAGGGGTGTATACTGCAGAGGAGGAGCCACTTAACTCTTTTGCAGATTCTGCCTAGTGTTGCCTCCTAGTGGACAGCAGCATAACACCCACGGTCTGTGTCCGTCAATGAGGCGAAGGAGAAATCACATGTTGCAGTTAGCAAGTTGGGTAGCCTGGGGTTAGCTCACCTGACCCTGCATCCTTTGTTTTCTTTTGTTTTTTTAAATCAATTATTCTGGTTCGTAGGCATATTAGACATGTTTCAGCCATATTTGACCTTTAATATATTATATTCTGATTATCATCCTGACTAGGGATGGGCGAGTCTACTCGCTACTATTTGGCACTCGGCGAATAGTAGCGGTATTCGTGTACTCGCTACCCGTCGAGTAAATTAGGATTACTCGGCGAGTAGCATGTACTGAATACTTTTGCAGTGTATCAATAGATACACTGCAAAAGTCCTGTAAAATAAAGGAAAAGTGGTTAAAAAATAAAAAAATCCGATACTCACCTTAACCGACGGCTGTACCGGGACCGGCCGATGCACATCTATCCAGGAAAAAGGACCTTTCACTCTCTCAGACAATCAGATGGCTGGGTGAGATCTGGCCAATCAGATGCCGCCACGTCACAATGACGTAATCACTAGCGGCCACCTGATTGGCCAGATGGAAAGGTCCTCTCAGGTACACCGAGGACCTTTCCATCTGGCCAATCAGGTGGCCGCTAGCGATTACGTCATTGTGACGTGGCGGCCTCTGATTGGCCAGATCTCTCCCAGCCATCTGATTGGCTGAGAGAGGGAAAGGTCCTTTTCCATGAATAGATGTGCATCGGCCGGTCCCAGTACAGCCGTCGGTTAAGGTGAGTATCGGATTTTTTTATTTTTTAACCACTTTTCCTTTATTTTACAGGACTTTTGCAGTGTATCTATTGATACACTGCAAAAGTATTCGGAATCGCTATACTCGCAACGAGTAGCGAGTACCGGGACCTACTCGTTGCGGGTATAGAGATTCCGAATAGTAAGGGACTCGCTCATCCCTAATCCTGACGTGTTAAAAAAAAATATCAGGCATGTTGTGTATTCACATGGTACATAGCTTAAAGTAATTGGGGTGGGAGGCACTAATTTACTGTATATATAGGAACATAAGAAAAGGAATAAATAAAAAGAATGAACATCATAACTTATTGCTAAAAGATGGGGATGAGTGAGTAGTGAAATATTCGGACTCGCTATACTCGTATGGAATGCCCAGAAGAGTTGTCCCAGCCTCCTGCCATTATAGTGCCCAGAAGAGTTGTGCCAGCCCCCTGCCATTATAGTGCCCAGAAGAGTTGTCCCAGCCCCCTGCCATTATAGTGCCCAGAAGAGTTGTCCCAGCCCCCTGCCATTATAGTGCCCAGAAGAGTTGTCCCAGCCCCCTGCCATTATAGTGCCCAGAAGAGTTGTCCCAGCCCCCTGCCATTATAGTGCCCAGAAGAGTTGTCCCAGCCCCCTGCCATTATAGTGCCCAGAAGAGTTGTCACAGCCCCCTGCCATTATAGTGCCCAGAAGAGTTGTCACAGCCCCCTGTGAAATCACACATGTCACAGAGGGGAGGAGGAACCAGGATTCTTCCTCCCCTCTATGACATTACCTGCGCCTTATGGGGAGAAGAAGGTGTGGTGTGTGATAGCACCGGCGTATTTTGTTACGCTTTTTTGCGTGGCCGACAAAAGCGGGAAAAAGGGCATGCAAAAAAGTGCAATAAAATACGATAATGTGTGAACGTAGCCTAAAGACCATTACCAACTTTACAAAGCATGGGAACAATGTTGTTTGTCTAATCAAGATGCCACAGTAGTGGAAATTTTAATAAGTACATATGAATTTTAATGTAAAGTCTATCAGAAAATACTGCACATATTGTACCAATTGTATTTTTATTTTATATACAATTTTAATTGTCAAATAAACATCCCAAAGTAGGGTAAAGAGTAAAGGTGTTCTGACTGATCGTTGACAGCTAAGAATTGAATACCAAAAAGGTGGTATATTTGCGCTAGGAACCACACCAACCAAACGGTATCACATGTTTCAGAAAATCACCTATTACTGTTAAGTAGCATGCTGTGTATTCACATGGTACATAGCCTAAGGAATCGACAACTTTCAGCCATATTTCATTTCTAATATTAAAAGTGAAATATGACTGAAAGCTGTGTGTATTAACCAGCATAATTTATTAAAAAAAATAAAACAACCTGAAAGACTGTTCTAACCAATGCTCTATTCATAAAGCTGATAAGAAGAAATGATTATTTTTGTATGAGGTCATTTTGTTTAATGCAAATACTAAACATACATACATATTTCTCTGTGTAAGAAATCACTTTGAGTTTGATCTCTGACAAGTGTGCAGGGATTATAAATTGTCATATATCAGATATCAAATGTCAGTTGTCAGTTGTCAGATAACAGATATCGGATGTCAGATGTCAGTTATCAGTTATGATTTATCAATTATAATTTATCCTTTATCAATTATCGTTTATGATTTATTGTTTATCAATTATCGTTTATCATTTATTAACTATTGTTTATCAATTATCATTTATAAATTATTGTTTACCAATTATCATATATCATGTATCAATTATTAATTATCGTTTATCATTTATCAATTATCGTTTATCAATTATCAGATATCAGATATGATTTATCGGGTCTCAGTTGTCAGTTCTCAGACTGATATATGACCATTCTCATAGTCATTTCTCAGATATCACATGGAATTTCTGATGTCTGACTTTAAGAAATGACCATGTCCTAAAATGAACACTGTATGCTTGAGAAGGAGTGAATAATAAATGTACTCTTACACAACTGGACTAATCAGCTGTGAAAGTAATGGACTGGATTAATGCAGCAGCTGCGTGTCAGGCGCCCTGCATTCAGGTACCCACAGGCCTTCCTAGAACATAGATGAATATCTACAGCAGGTACACCAGTAAAACCAACACCTTCCACCCCAGCACAGTAGGGGGAGCTCAATTTGCTTCCCTTGGGCAAGATCCCCTATAAATACTGATGGTGGGGAGGAGATAGTCAGAGTGTGCAGACGCTAGGAGATCTGCGAGTACGTCCTGGTGATCGATGCCGTGTTAGGCATGAACCGGTGACCCTGAACAGCTTTCGAGCAGTCCTGCTAGGCCCACAAGTCGGGATAAAAGGCAAGGAGAAAAAGGAGAAAGAAAAGTGGGAACTGCGGAGCCAGAATAGGTTAGCTCAAGCAACACACCAGACACCGGGGCCGCGTCTACAGGAGAGCTACATGCCCAGCAGAGAACCCCGGCAAACCTTGGAGTCTCCAGTCACCCAGTCATCTGTGTAATCACAGTTCAGGGAGCCAGACACCCTGGAGCTGGAAACGGCGGTAGTCATCAGAGATGTCCCGTTTACAGCACAGATGAGAGAGTAGAGGAGCCCATCCAAGTTCTACACGGGGCAACGGCTTCAACATGGGGTAAAGAGGACACGGAGGCCTTACACCCACTTGCTGTGGAGATTCAACTGTGTTTCTGGGTCACCCGACAGTGTTCCTGACTTTTACCTGCTATACCACCAGTAAAAGGTAAAGAGACATTCAACAGCGTGTGTGTGCGTTCTTCGCCCTGTCCCCGTTTTCCACAGAGACTATCCCATTGATTAACATCCTGGCCAAACCCCTGCTCCATTCCTCACAATCATCACTGCCCCGGAGGCCCAGCTTCACCTGTAGGAAGCTACTCCACCCTAGCCGCAATACCACCACCCTCCGGAGGACTGTGGTGGCGCTGGTGTCTAGTCACCAGGTACTAAAGGTGGCGTCACGAGACAAAGACTTTAATCCTTTGTAAACACTAAAAATATAGTCCTTCTTTTAGGCTGTCCCCCGGGGACGGAGGTCTGGGCAGGCCACCTGCAACATTCCCCGATTGGAGAGAAAGAGGCCCAGACATCAGAGTTCCCAAACCCTGGGGTGCTATAGATCCTTCTGGCATCACGAACAGGATCCCATGCCCGGTGCTACAGGGTACTGTGTGCCGTATTTAAGACTGCATTTTGTGACTGTTAAACAGAGCCACGATTACTGCACCGCGGAGCAGGAAGAAAGGGGGCGTGACGGCTTGCAGAGCACAAAACCAAAACCCGCCCTCGCTCTGCCGAGTACATCCGAAGCGCAGCGTCCTAGTCCGGAAACTTCCGAACGCTTAACCTCTTGTATACGGGGTTCAAAAACTGTTTAACTGTTTAAAAGCTGGCCATGATTCACTAGGGGCCTCCAAAAATGTCCGCTTCATCCAGCGACGAAGATAGCAACTTCACTGACCCCGTGAATCAACCCGAAGCGACCATGACTGCAACTAGTAGTACCACCAGTGCACCGTGCACTGTAGCCCCGATCATGACAATCTCGCTACCCTATATTCCGGGTGCCAAGTGGTTGCCCTAGTATGACAGCCGCCCTGATACTCTGTCCACCTTCAAAAATAAGATCTGCAGCGTGTGTTGGACATGTATGCAATGACAAGTCAGCAGCGCGCCACGGTTGTATTGGGACAGTTAACCGGTACGGCAGAAAGAGAGATTGAATCCTGGTCCGCAGTAGCCATAGGATCAGTAGCCATAATCTTTAATAAACTAAAAGCTACTTTTGAAGACTGTAGTGAGGCTGACATAAGAATGCGCTTTTACTATTGCTATCAATGGCCGGGGGATGATGTCTAGACCGATGCCTGCCGCCTGCAAGAGGTGCTGCGAGCCCTAAAGCAAGTCAGCCCTGCTAGTGTTCTTGATGAGGACAAACTGTTAACTGAGCAGTTCATCCGGGGCTACTATCACCCGAGGACAGCAAAACCTTGCACTGGTGGTCCCTAAGCCACCCGGACGCTGATTTCAATACTTTAAAGACATAGCTATAAAGGGGTTTCGTCCAGTGGAGACTCCTGAAGCTGCCATTTGGCGGTGGTGCAGTGGTGAGGCGCAGGTTACCACAACACTGGTACCCGTGCATGCAGATGAGAACAGTGTACAAACTGCTAACCCTGATAAATATGACTCTTTACGCTCTGAAGTGCGCCAGATGGGCAAGAACTTAACCAGAGTCATGGAAGCTCTGCAGCTGCAGCAGGGGCCACAGCCCACGCCAAAACCACAGCCAAAACCTCAACTTTTAATCCCGCTTGCTGACAGTCCGGAGGATGTCCCGTGGATGAGAGCAAGACAAACTTCGTCGTACAGAGGGAGGACCACCGACCGTTACAGCTCCGCAGGGAAACCCATTTGCCATTGCTGCAACAAGACCGGACATATCGCCCGACACTGTTCTTTAAACGAGCAGTCCCTAGGGGCCGGGGCCAAACCTCAGGAGTAACTCAACAGGGCCCAGCCGACTGGTATTACACCTTCATTGGACAATGACTGTTCCTGTCCATCATACTAGACGGTATATCAGCACGGACTATGTGATGCACCCGGAACGTTCCAGAGGTTGATGGAGTGTTGCCTGGGGCATAAGAACTTTAAGATGGTACTGCTCTACCTTGATAATGTCATAGTGTACTCTAATGGGGCCATCACACGCGTCAATGTCGTCAGCGATCTGATCACTGACGACATTGACGGATGATCTCTGGTGAGCTGTCACACAGGCAGACTCACCAGCGATCATTGTACCAGCGACATCGTGGAAATGATTTCTATATCGTTTCCACGATGTCTGCAGGCTGGTATCCAGGGTAAACTGCGGGTAACTAGGCAGCGCACACTGCCTAGATACCCAATGTATACCTTAGTTACTTAGGTACCCTAATTACCCGCTGTGTACCTTAGATACCAGCCGGTGAGCGGAGATGGCTGGTAACTAAGGTATACACTGGGTATCTAGGCAGCGCGCGCTGCCTAGTAACCCGCAGTTTACCCTGGATACCAGCTCCCAGCTCTTCCTGAGAGGCGCTGGGAGCTGGCTGATCGCATCTCCTGGTGTCACACGCAGCGATGCTGTGTGTACACAGGGCGACTGTCGTCAGGTTTTAGAGCAGGTTCTAAAACCTGACGACGATCAACCAGCGATTTATCGCTGGTTGATGCGCCCTGTCACACGCGTCAATATCGCTGCAATGTCACGTGCAGCAGTGATCGTGCACGCGATATTGACGCGTGTGACAGCCCCATTAGTCCTATGAAGAACACCTAACTCATCTAGCCGAGGTATTTGAAGCCTTGTCCAAGTATGGGATGAAGCTAAAACCATCCAAATTCCACTTATTAAAACCAAAAGTTCAGTACCTAGGGCACATAGTCAGTTCTGAAGGGGTGGCCCCTGACCCAGACAAAGTAATCGTCATCCGGGAATGGCCAGAACCAAAGACCTTAAGGGAGGTACGTCAGTTTCTGGGATTGGTGGGATACTAACGGAGGTTCATTAAGGAGTACATGAAGAAAGCTGCTCCACTACAGAATCTCTTGGTAGACCAACCCAAGAAGAGAAAATCTAGAGATCCTACTTTGGAGTGGGGCAAGGAACAAGAAGAGTCTTTCCAGATGATGAAAGAGGCCCTAACTGGTGAGGAGATCCTGGCTTACCCCAACTACAACCTAGCATTCCTGTTACATATACACGCCAGCAATTAGGAGCTATACTCACCCAGAAACAAGACGGCAAAGAAAGAGTGATTGCCTATGCTAGTAGGAAGCTTCGCCCCACTGAAAGGAACCCCGAAAACTACACTTCTTTCAAGCTGGAGTTCCTGGCATTGGTCTGGGCTTTTACTGAAAGATTTAAACACTACCTGGCGTCTAGCAAGTTCACAGCTTTTACTGATAACAACCCTTTAACCCACATGGAAACTGCAAAATTGGGAGCCATGGAACAGAGATGGATGGCTAGATTATCCAATTACCAGCTTACCATCAAGTACCGGGCTGGGCAAATCAACAGCCCGGTACTTGATGCCTTATCCAGGATTCACCTATAAGATATGGGAGCGGATCAAGATAAGCTGGAAGAAGTGGAGCTACCCGCCTTCCATCTGCTGAGTTCATCACAGTGCCAACAGGTCCATGCAGAGCCTCCTGGGAGAATAGTGAACCCGTTGCCACACTTTGATTGGATGGAATCTCAAGACAGTGACCCAGCTATCAGTTTAGTAAAAGGACTGATAACTCAGGAGTCCACAAAGCTACCTTGAAACCCTTCACCAAAAGCTAAACACCTGTAGAATGAGAGAAGTAAGTTCATAATTTACCAGGATAAGCTCTGTAGAAGATACATTAACCCCAGAACCAATGAAATCGTATGGCAGATCATAGTACCCAAAACAGAAATCCAAATGGTACTAAATGCTTACCACAATCAGACTGAACATTTTGGGTGGAAGAAGCTAGAATTGCTCGGTTTTAATGTGTTGGCATGAGGGGATCCATAGAAAGATGGTGTAAAGACTGTGGACCCTATAGCCTACGCAGAATAGACCAGCAGAGTCAAAGAGCATCACTCCAATCGATTGTAACCACCCAATCGCTCCAGATTGTAGCCTTAGACCATGTGAAGTTGACTCCAAGCCAGACCGGCTACACTTATGCTTTGACAATGGTGGATCATTACTCCCGATTCCTCATGGTCGCACCTGTAAAAGATTATTAGATGAGCAATGGGAGCGAGAACCTTATACTGTTTTAGAATCCAACTTTCATAACACCAAACTTTGCCTCATCAGCAAAAATTTCCTCATAGATTGTAAGCTTGCGAGCAGGATCCTCACTCCTCATGGTTTTTGAATTTTTGTTACTCTGTATTGTCTCATGTTGTCTGTACATGTCCCCTCCGAATTGTAAAGTGCTGCGTAATATGTTGGCGCTATATAAATAAAATTATTATTATTATTATGTCTGCCCATACAGTGGGCTTCCTTGGTTGAGCACTGCTTCTGTTCCACACAGCTGTCGGGACCCTGGTTGCAGGTGGTAAGTGCATACAACCAGAGGTGGTGCTTAGTTTTAGTGATTTTTTTCTGTTTTCTCTTCAAATCTTTAGTACTCTTTGCTAAGAAACTTTATTATTCTGAAAAATGACTCAATCTATATCAAACCTTTTATCAGTAGAATAATTAACTTTTGTATTGTCCAACTCCCTTTTCCTTATTAGACCGTACGTAATTGTAGAGTCCAGCAGAATCTCCTTGTCATCACCACGTTTTTTAACGCAATTGTTATACATATTAGTTTGTAGAACAGAATGCTAAAACCCGCATCCTATCTGTTATATAAGCCTGGCTATGTTATAGTAATTTGAACATTTTTACGGACATTCTTGGTGACCTGCTGAGTGTTTCCCTTTAAGATCTTATCTTCGAAATCAGATGTGGTCCATTCTTTATTTAACCACTAGCTGTGAGCCCGATTCTAAAGAATCGGGAGTCTAGAATCTGTATTTCCTTTATTTAAAAATAGTTTTAACTAATAATCCAATAACTCCATGATATCTTTCCATCAACTACATATAATTGTATGGTTGATATCATTTTTGGAAAATTGAACTATAATCATGTAAGGGTCTTGGAACACAAAGTAACAATACTTGTTAATGTGTCAATAGCTTGATTTGACAAATGAATATTGATATTCTGCGTATTAGCCAGTTTGTGTCAGCCCACCAATCGCATCAAGATGCCCTTACGTCTGGTGGGTCCTAATCTAACTAATTCCGAATTATGAATATTTTGATTTATTTAACAGCAGCATTTTTCATCTATTTAAAAAGGATGTGGATGTAAAAAATAAAATTTCCACACCTGACACCTAAGGAGTTACCGTCAACAGACTTGCAGCAATTTCCATAGCACAACTAAGGAATTTGCAGTAAACTTGCGGTAAATGGAGCAAACATGGCTATGGCAGATGCGGGAAATACAGCCACTAACAAACCACAGGTCACTGCAGTTATTGTAGCTGAAACAGCCGCAACCACGTTATCTGCATCCACTGCAAGTAAACTACAAATTCCATACACATTGCATGAAAATTACGGCAAGTGTGCTCTAGGTGAGCCCTAAGGCAGCAAATGTAGAAATGTTAAATTTAAAAAAAAAAAACATCCACAAATAGCTAAAAAATGCTGGAGTCAAAGGTAAATCTCAATTTAGATATGTCCCTCTCTATCTATATATAGTGAACACACCTTGAGATGGAGATGTGTGTGAACAGCCATCCCACCCGTCTCTTAGCTGTTCACAAAAACCTCTCCCTGTAAAAAAAATATAGCAAAATTCTCAGCACTTGTAGTGCTGGAACATAATATGATGGTTTCTATCACCAAATTATAAAATTTGGATGATACACATCTATGATCTCAAACTAAATGTGTGTTCATCTGTATATCTATTATATATATATATGATAAATTCTGTACAAAAGGGATTTAACCTCCCCCAAAATAACTATATATATAACATGGCTATATAATAACCATGTAATTAATATCTTTAAAAATATGACTAAACTAATTTTTTTGTAGATTTTTTTTTTTTTTTGTAAAAAAAAGTATCAGAACAGTATTAAAAAAAAAAGAAAAATCTTAACGTAAAACATTTTTGTACACGATATTGTGTGTAAAGACCTTAGGAGAATCAGGCAGTAATTGTCCTTGGAGTGGTGAATTGAGGACTTTGACCTTGACCAAGTGCTGTATTCCAGATCAATAGAGCGCATGTTGTTAATAAGCGGGAGTGGATTGAAAATTGGCCAATGTGTAGAATATTTTAAACAGCTCTCCACAATATCCGTTCTTGTGCCATGAGGAATGACCGGAAGACATTGTCGAAAGTCTCCTCCAAGTACAATTACTTTGGCTCCAAAAGGTGTCTTTTCTTTGTTGGTAACTTTTTTGGTCATAACATCTCGTAAGAGTCTTTCAATGACATGCAATGCATACTTTGAGACCATTGTGCACTCATCTATAATAAAGAGTTCAGTGTTCTGCAAATCATAAGCTGCATCCGTGTCATTTTTTATCCTGGAAACCGATGTTTCATTCACAGGTATTGGTATTCCATAAAGAGAATGAATTGTTCTTCCTCCTTCAAGCATATTGGCTGCAATTCCTGTAGTGGCAGCAGGTGACACCATTTTTCCTTCTCCCCTTAGTTGATGTAGAAGTAGATGGTAAAAGTAAGTTTTTCCACTGCCACCAGGACCGTCAATGAAGAAGCACTTTGGTGTTGCAGTAGTGTCTTCTAATGCTTGAATAATAGCCTCATAAGCCAAAAGTTGTTGAGGATTGAGAGTTGCTTTCATCTCTGCAGCTGTTCTTAACTCATCGTCTTGATCAAATTGTTGTGGAAGTTGTTGTTTCCTGACAGGGCGTGGTAAGTTAAATTCAGTATATTTTTTGCCATGACTTCGTAAGATTTCTTGGACATTTGTCATCGCATATCCTTCACAATTCACACACTCCTCCGTATTTGAGTGATATTTATGGCAATAGTCTTGAATGAAGTGTTCTTTAAATTCAAGCCACAACTCCAGTGGATTAGCAGGAGGGCCAAAAATGCAAATGTAGGCAAACATATCACGTAGCTGTGCAGGCATGTTCAAAATGCAAGCATCAAGTAAGGTATTTCTCCACAAACTGTCATCAAATAATAAACCAAGAGCTAAGGCAGCGTCTTTGAAAGTTAGATGTGTAACTCCATGAACCGTTTTAATGCTCTCAAAACTGGTGGCACCTTTGACATGCAGCAACAACAACCGCAAATAGTAGCGTTCTTGGTCTCTGAGACTTACGGTATACATTCTTCCAATTACAGAAGCACCTCCTCGCTTTCTCTGTTGCCAAGAACCTTCTATCCAAACGTAGTGTTCTGGAATTTCACGATATAAATAAGTATGAGCAGTTGGGTCCTTCTTATTAAGCTCAAAATAGCCCATAAGAGTGGAATTGTTATGTAGCTTGTGTCTGATGTTGGCTATGGAGTCATCCTCATGAAAATAGAGTTGTTGAGAATGAGGCAGATGTACGGCCAGGCGAATAATACTGTGCGATTGTTTGTGCATGGGATAAGCAAATATCCGCCAAGCTGCCTCAGGTGCACTCACATATCGGGAATCCATAAATTGATGAGTTTCATCATGTTGGATGCTTGTTTGGCAAATTTCCAGATTTGCTTTATCATGTCCTTTATATACATATTTAAATAAGTATTTGACACTTTGTATGGAACCACAAACTTCCACATTGATATGACACTTATATTTGAGTAGTAAGAAAGGATTATATGGAACTACCCACAAATTGTCAATCATGACGGAATGGGGTTCAAATGATGGTCCTGTATTTCGTCGATAAGTGGGATAGGCATCCTTTGCGATGACAGTGGAATCCTGAAAATCTTTTGGGAAAACTTTGCTACACTTCCCAAGATGCATACATGGTGAATTTGGCCTCAGTTCTCCACAGAGACCATGAATCATGTGTTGCATGACGATCTTATGAAGCTGAGGGTAGGTGATAGGATCTGGTATTTCAGCCCAAACAGTATTGTCAACTTCAATCTCTGTGCGTAATTTTGAGGTGACATCCAAAATTATCAAAATGTGAGCATGAGGTAGCCCACGTTTCTGAAACTCAATTACATGAACCATGGCGCAAACTTTTCCAAATAAGCCATTTTTAATGTCTTTTAACAGTACTTCAAGTTTAATTCTGAAGACCCGTGCCACCAAATCTGGTCTGTGTTCCACACGTTGCCATGGTTCCAAATTGTTAGTGATCTCATTCCATTTGGGATTACATGTCATGGTGACAAATAAATCTGGGCGACCAAATTTTATTCTGATTGGTCGCTGTGTGCTGACGGCGACCAATCAGAATAGCGCCTCACTTTCCATAGACATATAATGGACGACTTTTCGTCCATTATATCTCTATGGGAAGTGAGGCACTATTCTGATTGGTCGCCGTGTGCTGACGGCGACCAATCAGAATAGCGCCTCACTTTCCATAGACATATAATGGACGACTTTTCGTCCATTATATCTCTATGGGAAGTGAGACGGTATTCTGATTGGTCGCTGTGTGCTAACGGCGACCAATCAGAATAGCGCCTCACTTCCCATAGACATATAATGGACAACTTTTCGTCCATTATATCTCTATGGGAAGTGAGGCGCTATTCTGATTGGTCGCTGTGTGCTGCTGGCGAACAATCAGAATAGCGCCTCACTTCCCATAGACATATAATGGACAACTTTGAGTTTCAAATTAACCGCTCAAAGTGAGGCGCTATTCTGATTGGTCGCCATCAGCACACAGCGACCAATCAGAATAGCGCCTCACTCCCCATAGAGATACATTGCGGTGTTTCCAACAATGCATGGCCGGGCCCTTGGTTCCCTTTTCGGCCACGGCGCTCGGCTGTCGCCGGACTTACCGTGGCTGCAAAGACTCACCTATCTATCTATCTATCTATCTAACAAGAAAAAAAACTGCACAGCACTCACAGACTAGTGTGAACTGGTGCAAGCAAAGACGCAGGGTCAAATAGATGGATAGATAGAGAGATAGATAGATAGATAATTTGAAAAAAATTCTTGCAGCACACAGCTACTACCAATGATGTACAAATGCTATAAGCTATATGTATATGAGGAAAAAGTTTAAAAACTTACGTTTTTTTCAAAAAACTCAAAAATTCTAATTTTTTATTTCTGAAGTTCTTAGTACAAACATTGGCCAATGTCTGCTTGCTCATCAACTGCGACAAAGTGACTTCAGGTCTGATGAGTCCTACTCTGATATCCCTATCCTCCTTGTCCACCCCCCACTTCTCAGTGGGCAGACTCCATCTAGACCCTCGATCACCTGTAGGTTAATGAGGGTGCACATTGCAGCAAGGAGCCTGCAACTCCATATATTAAATAACAAGAAAAAAACTGCACAGCACTCACAGACTAGTGTGAACTGGTGCAAGCAAAGACGCAGGGTCAAATAATTTGAAAAAAATTCTTGCAGCACACAGCTACTACCAATGATGTACAAATGCTATAAGCTATATGTATATGAGGAAAAAGTTTAAAAACTTACGTTTTTTTCAAAAAACTCAAAAATTCTAATTTTTTATTTCTGAAGTTCTTAGTACAAACATTGGCCAATGTCTGCTTGCTCATCAACTGCGACAAAGTGACTTCAGGTCTGATGAGTCCTACTCTGATATCCCTATCCTCCTTGTCCACCCCCCACTTCTCAGTGGGCAGACTCCATCTAGACCCTGTGAGTGCTGTGCAGTTTTTTTCTTGTTATTTAATATATGGAGTTGCAGGCTCCTTGCTGCAATGTGCACCCTCATTAACCTACAGGTGATCGAGGGTCTAGATGGAGTCTGCCCACTGAGAAGTGGGGGGTGGACAAGGAGGATAGGGATATCAGAGTAGGACTCATCAGACCTGAAGTCACTTTGTCGCAGTTGATGAGCAAGCAGACATTGGCCAATGTTTGTACTAAGAACTTCAGAAATAAAAAATTAGAATTTTTGAGTTTTTTGAAAAAAACGTAAGTTTTTAAACTTTTTCCTCATATACATATAGCTTATAGCATTTGTACATCATTGGTAGTAGCTGTGTGCTGCAAGAATTTTTTTCAAATTATTTGACCCTGCGTCTTTGCTTGCACCAGTTCACACTAGTCTGTGAGTGCTGTGCAGTTTTTTTCTTGTTATTTAATATATGGAGTTGCAGGCTCCTTGCTGCAATGTGCACCCTCATTAACCTACAGGTGATCGAGGGTCTAGATGGAGTCTGCCCACTGAGAAGTGGGGGGTGGACAAGGAGGATAGGGATATCAGAGTAGGACTCATCAGACCTGAAGTCACTTTGTCGCAGTTGATGAGCAAGCAGACATTGGCCAATGTTTGTACTAAGAACTTCAGAAATAAAAAATTAGAATTTTTGAGTTTTTTGAAAAAAACGTAAGTTTTTAAACTTTTTCCTCATATACATATAGCTTATAGCATTTGTACATCATTGGTAGTAGCTGTGTGCTGCAAGAATTTTTTTCAAATTATCTATCTATCTATCTATCTCTCTATCTATCCATCTATCTCTCTATCTATCTCTATCTCTCTATCTCTATCTCTATCTATTTATCTATCTATCTCTCTATCTATCTAGCAATCCGGCCATTGTCAGCCGTTGCAGGGGCAAGTCTACCGTCCCGGCGACGACCGACAAGCGCCGAGCCCCGTGGCCGAAAATAGAACCAGGGGCCCGGCCATAAATTCGGCGAAACACCGCTATGTATCTCTATTGGAAGTGAGGTGCTATGCTGATTGGTCGGCGCAGCACACAGCGACCAATCAGCATAGCACCTCACTTAAGCGGGAAATTTGAAACTCAAAGTCGTCCATTCTATCTCTATGGGAAGTGAGGCGCGATTCTGATTGGTCGCTGTGTGCTGCCGGCGATCAATCAGAATAGCGCCTCACTTTCAGTGGTAAATTTAAAACTCAAAGTCGTCCATTCTATCTCTATGGGAAGTGAGGCGCTTTTCTGATTGGTCGCCGCCAGCACACAGCGACCAATCAGAATAGCGCCTCACTTCCCATAGAGATAAAATGGACGAAAAATCGTCCATTATATCTCTATGGGAAGTGAGGCGCCATTCTGATTGGTCGCTGTGTGCTGCCGACGACCAATCAGAATAGCGCCTCACTTCCCATAGACATATAATGGATAACTTTGAGTTTCAAATTTACCGCTCAAAGTGAGGCGCTATTCTGATTGGTCGCCGGCAGCACACAGCGACCAATCAGAATAGCGCCTCACTTCCCATAGAGATACATTGCGGTGTTTCCAACAATGCATGGCCGGGCTTTTGGTTCCCTGTTCGGCCACGGCGCTCTATTTATCTATCTCTATTTATCTATCTATCTATTTTTGTATCTATCTATCTCTATTTATCTATCTATCTATTTCTATCTATCTATCTATATCTATCTCTATCTATCTATCTATCTCTCTCTCTATTTATCTATCTATATCTATCTATCTATCTCTTTATCTATCTATTTCTATCTATCTCTATCTATTTATTTATCTATCTATCTCTATCTCTCTATCTATCTCTATCTATCTATCTCTATCTATTTATCTATCTATCTCTCTATCTATCTATTGATCCGGCCATTGTCAGCCGTTGCAGGGGCGAGTCTCCCGCCCCGGCGACGACCGACAAGCGCTGCACATAGCGACCAATCATCATAGCGCCTCACTTAAGCAGGAAATTTGAAACTCAAAGTCGTCCATTCTATCTCTATGGGAAGTGAGGCGCGATTCTGATTGGTCGCTGTGTGCTGCCGGCGACCAATCAGAATAGCGCCTCACTTTCAGTGGTAAATTTAAAACTCAAAGTCGTTCATTATATCTCTATGGGAAGTGAGGCGCTATTCTGATTGGTCGTCGCCAGCACACAGCGACCAATCAGAATAGCGCCTCACTTCCCATAGAGATACATTGCGGTGTTTCCAACAATGCATGGCCGGGCCCTTGGTTCCCTTTTCGGCCACGGCGCTCGGCTGTCGCCGGACTTACCGCGGCTGCAAAGACTCACCTATCTATCTATCTATCTATCTATCTCTCTATCTATCTAGCAATCCGGCCATTGTTAGCCGTTGCAGGGGCAAGTCTCCCGTCCCGGCGACGACCGACAAGCGCCGAGCCCCGTGGCCGAAAATAGAACCAGGGGCCCGGCCATAAATTCGGCGAAACACCGCTATGTATCTCTATTGGAAGTGAGGCGCTATGCTGATTGGTCGGCGCAGCACACAGCGACCAATCAGCATAGCACCTCACTTAAGCGGGAAATTTGAAACTCAAAGTCGTCCATTCTATCTCTATGGGAAGTGAGGCGCTATTCTGATTGGTCGCCGCCAGCACACAGCGACCAATCAGAATAGCGCCTCACTTCCCATAGAGATACATTGCGGTGTTTCCAACAATGCATGGCCGGGCCCTTGGTTCCCTGTTCGGCCACGGCGCTCTATTTATCTATCTCTATTTATCTATCTATCTATTTTTGTATCTATCTATCTCTATTTATCTATCTATCTATTTCTATCTATCTATATCTATCTCTTTCTATCTATCTCTCTCTATTTATCTATCTATATCTATCTATCTATCTCTCTATCTATCTATTTCTATCTATCTCTATCTATTTATTTATCTATCCATCTCTATCTCTCTATCTATCTCTATCTATCTATCTCTATCTATTTATCTATCTATCTCTTTATCTATCTATCGATCCGGCCATTGTCAGCCATTGCAGGGGCGAGTCTCCCGCCCCGGCGACGACCGACAAGCGCTGCACACAGCGACCAATCATCATAGCGCCTCACTTAAGCAGGAAATTTGAAACTCAAAGTCGTCCATTCTATCTCTATGGGAAGTGAGGCGCGATTCTGATTGGTCGCTGTGTGCTGCCGGCGACCAATCAGAATAGCGCCTCACTTTCAGTGGTAAATTTAAAACTCAAAGTCGTTCATTATATCTCTATGGGAAGTGAGGCGCTATTCTGATTGGTCGTCGCCAGCACACAGCGACCAATCAGAATAGCGCCTCACTTCCCATAGAGATATAATGGATGAAAAATCGTCCATTATATCTCTATGGGAAGTGAGGCGCTATTCTCATTGGTCGCTGTGTGCTGCCGCCGATTAATCAGAATAGCGCCTCACTTCCCATAGACATATAATGGACGACTTTTCGTCCATTATATCTCTATGGGAAGTGAGGCGCTATTCTGATTGGTCGCTGTGTGCTGCCGGCGACCAATCAGCATAGCGCCTCACTTCCCATAGACATATAATGGATGACTTTGAGTTTCAAATTTACCGCTCAAAGTGAGGCGCTATTCTGATTGGTCGCCGGCAGCACACAGTGACCAATCAGAATAGCGCCTCACTTCCCATAGAGATACATAGCGGTGTTTCCAACAATGCATGGCCGGGCCCTTGGTTCCCTTTTCGGCCACGGCGCTCGGCTGTCGCCGGAATTACCGCGGCTGCAAAGACTCACCTATCTATCTCTATCTCTCTATCTATCTAACTATCTCTCTGTCTATCTATCTATCTATTTCTATGTATCTATCTCTATCTCTCTATCTATCTATCTCTATCTATTTATCTATCTATTTATCTCTATCTATTTATCTCTATCTATTTATCTCTATCTATTTATCTCTATTTATCTATCTATCTATCTATCTATCTCTCTATCTCTCTATCTATCTCTATCTATCTATTTCTATGTATCTATCTCTATCTCTCTATCTATCTATCTCTATCTTTTTATCTATCTATCTCTCTATCTATCTTTTTATCTATCTATTTATCTATCCATATCTATCTATCTATCTATCTATCTATCTATCTATTTATCTATCTATCTCTCTATCTATCTCTATCTATCTATCTCTATGTATCTATCTCTATCTCTCTATCTATTTATTTCTATCTATTTATTTCTATCTATTTATCTCTATCTATTTATCTCTATTTATCTCTATCTATCTCTATTTATCTATCTATCTCTATCTATTTATCTATCTATCTATCTCTATCTTTTATCTATCTATCTCTATCTATCTATCTTTTTATTTATCTATTTATCTATCTATCTCTATCTATTTATCTATCTCTATCTATCTCTATCTATTTATCTATCTCTATCTATCTATCTCTATCTATTTATCTATCTATCTATCTATCTCTATCTATCTATCTCTATCTATTTATCTATCTCTATCTATCTATCTCTATCTTTTTAGCTATCTCTATCTTTTTATCTTATCTATCTATCTATCTCTCCCCATATTCTAGACTCCCGATTCTTCAGAATCGCGCTCACAGCTAGTTTTCACATAAGCATCAACTAAATACTGCTGTGTCAATTTTCCACCATTCAAGATGGGATTAAACTGATTGCGGACAGACAGCACATAACAGTAATATTGGAGTTGTGTAACGCTGCGTTCACTTTTTCCTTGATGCTTCAGTCCATCATGCCACCCTTGTTCTCCGTAAGGGAAAAATAAAGGATAGAGTAACGCATCTAAGTTACTGTGAAGAATGCTGACCTGTTGTGTCTTTGGAGCCAAAGGATTTTGTGGATCAGCTTTTAAATGGATTAATATATCTCGGTTGAATGGTGGCTCCCCATTGTTATTTTCAAATACAACAGCTACTTCGTTGACAGTCGGATTGTTATAGCGTCGAGGGTCTTGACTGTGGTCTTGTTTAAGTGCCATCGTAATATTTGGTATGACAGTGCCATTTCTTTCAGCCTTTTGTTGTTCTTCCTGTTCCACGTCACGGAGCATTTTGTATGCAGCGACAAAAGGATTGATGTTTTCTAATTGCAGAGCAATAATACTCATTAAAGTTGGATGGCATTGTAAATTTGGTTGACATTGCAAACGTTGCTCGTTGGCGGTAGCAGTATCCAAGATGTAAAGTTGAGCATACGTTGGAACTTGATCATCTGCCGGATGTAGTGTGCCAGTGCGATGGTAGATTTGGCCATGTATGCGGAAACAGTAAGGGCCATGTCCAGGTGGTGGAGAAATATTGGCACCCATGGAGGCGAAAGCAAAAGAGCTGTTGATGGCTCGGATGTTGTCCATGAGATTACGACTGTACTCACTTTCTCCTTTAAGTAAACGCTTGAATACCTCAGGGTATTCAGGGATGGGTATCTGGACCTTGCCCTTGTGACAGCAGAGTGTATAATTTTGATCGCATGGCATCTCAGCATGAAAATGTAGTGCCTCACAATATTGACATGTATATGTCATTGGACCACAGCTGTGCTCTACAATGGAAGTGTCCTCATCGGTAAAACCAATGGGATGTATAAGGACAGTAGGAGGTAACAAAATATTATATTTTTTATGTAGGCCAACATATATTAGACGTTGCACTGCTTCAGGTTCCACACATTTGATGAATGAGGATGTAGATGGTATATGAAGTTGAGGCTGTCTGAATGTAGAGATGGAAGCAGTCTGTGCGCGTCGTCGGTGTTGTGCCGCAGCAGAATTGTGTAAGCGGAGTTGTTTGGACTTAGGAGACTCCACACTGATACGTCCTTTTAAAGCAGTTTGAACTTTGTTACTGTGAGCCTGTTTGTCATATGTCGTCTCGGCAGCACAGTGTTTTTGCTTACGTGCACACTTTGCCGGTGGTAAAGGATGTTCAGTATGCGGCAATTCAACGGCTGTTGAGCTGGAAGCAGTGAGATCGGGAGAAGGTATGACTTGCTGCATTAACTTGCTCTTTCTGCGACGCTCCCGGGCTTTCAATCTCTGGCTTCTCTCTTCAGGAGACTCCTTGCACATGCGTTTGTAATACGCAGCCTTCCCTTTCTCCAATCGAATGCGTCTGTTTTCAGCAATCTCGGTGGTGCGCTTCTTACGCTTCGGTGTAGCAAATGCCGCTTTCTTGGCCACGTCATCATATTTCATACAGTTAGAACTCATGTTTCTGCGACGCTCCCGGACTGCCAGAGCTTTATTTATTAATCTCAGGCTTCTCTCTTCAGGAGACTCCTTGGCAATACGTTTGTTATATGCAGCCTTCTTTTTGTCCAATCGAATGCGCCTGTCTTCAGCACTCTCTGTGCTGCGCTTCTTAGCCTTCGGTGCAGGCACAGGCGCTTTCTTGGCCACGTCAGCAGATGTCTCAGAGCTCATGTTAGCAAATGTAATCAGAATACAATGCAATGTAAAGTAGAATATGTTTGTAAAGGAAGATATGAATAGTGAGAGTATATACATGTACAATAGCATGATTTTATTTGTTTAATTTTTGTAGGAAGAGAAAATGGAAATTTCTGTATATTTTTAAGTGGCAAAGAGTTACTTATAGTGAGTGTATGTTCTTGTAATTAGAAATCAATCTGTATTACAACCAATTAAAAAGAGACTTTAACGTCAGATGTATGACTAAGTAGCCGATCTAGTCCAAACTGTCAGGGTACCAATATAGTGCAGGTTTAGAAGGGGTTAATGTCCGACTGGCAGGACTCTGTTAAAGTAGGAACTTATAATGATATCAAAAAGGTGATTGAAGGAGTTAATGTCCCACCGTCACTCCCACAACAGACTAAGCAGTGTAAATTATATCCAAAATGGTGTGCAAGGGGTTAATGTAGTACTGCCATTAGTAATAGACACTAAAAGGATGCACTTAATGCAGAAATGGTACATAAGGGGTTAACTTGGCAGTGGCATTACAACTACACACTATATTATTATAGAAATAACACCAAAAAGAGAATATAAGGGGTTAATGTACCACTGCCAGTACTAATAGACACTAAAAAGTATGGAGTTAATGCTGAACTGGTATATAAGGGGTTAAGTTCGCAGTGGCAGTACAACTGGAGGACTTTGAGTTTCAAATTTTCCGCTGTAAGTGAGGGCTATGTGCTGGCGCCGACCAATGAGCATAGCGCCTCACTTCGCATTGAGATACATAGCGGTCTTTAGACCTATGCATGGGCAGACCCTTGGTTCTATTTTCGGCCACGGCGCTCGGCTCTCGTCGGTCGTCGCCGGGGCGGGAGGCCCTGCAACGACTCTCAATGGCCGCTTTGCCATAGATAGATATAGATATAGATAGATAGATAGATAGATAGATAAAGATAAATATAGAGAAAGATAAATATAGAGATAGATATAGATAGATAGATAGATAGATAGACATAGATAGATAGATAGATAGATAGATAGATAGATAGATAGATAGATAGATAGATAGACAGATATAGATAGATAGATAGATAGATAGATAGATAGATAAATAGATAGACATAGATAGATAGATAGATAGATAGATAGATAGAGATAGATAGATAGATAGATAGATAGATAGATATAGATAGATAGAGATAGATAGATAGATAAATACATAGATAGATAGATAAATAGAGATAGATAGATAGATAGATAGATAGAGATAGATAAATAGATTGATAGAAATAGATAGATACATAGATAGAGATAGATAGATAGATAGATAGATAGATATAGAGATAGATAGATATAGAGATAGATAGATAAAGAGATAGAGATAGATAGATAAACAGAGATAGATAGATAGATAGATAGATAAATAGAAATAGATAGATAGATAAATAGATAGAGATAGATAGATAAATAGATAGAGATAGACAGATATAGATAGATAGATAAATAGATAGAGATAGATAGATAGATATAGAGATAGATAGATAAAGAGATAGAGATAGATAGATAGATAGATACATAGATAGATAGATATAGAGATAGATAGATAAATACATAGATAGATAGAGATAGAGATAGATAGATAGATAGATAGATAGATAGATAGATAGATATAGAGATAGATAGATAGATAGATACATAGATAGATAGATATAGAGATAGATAGATAAATACATAGATAGATAGAGATAGAGATAGATAGATAGATAGATAGATAGATAGATAGATAGATAGATAGATAGATATAGAGATAGATAGATAGATAGATAGATACATAGATAGATAGATAGATAGATAGATATAGAGATAGATAAATAGTGAGATAGATAGATATAGAGATAGATAGATAGATAGATATAGTGAAAATAAGGCTGCAGCACACCAATTTGGATGATTTTAGCCTTTAATGGCTTTAAGGCATTGAATTAGCGACGTTTCGGTCGAGTGTTGACCTTCTTCCAGCAGTCACTTATGGCAAATGCTGGGGTTTTTTTTGTACCCTCCAATTACAATCATCATTAACTAATCATCCTTTATAAAACCTTATATAAATATTTAAAACGTTGTACATTGTGATAGACATCATTTTATGTGACTGTGTACATATATCTATTAAAACTGACATCCACAGTGCAGTTAATCCTTATTTCTACTAAGAATCTTGTTAAGTGGATTCATACTCACACAGGTGACCGCATAATTTCATTAATCTGTCCATTATTGACTGTCACAGTGTATATTCATCACGTGCAGCTTCTCCTAGGCTGCGCGCCGCCATGTCGGCTTGTTTATATTCTAAACGCGCATGCGCGCATGGGGAAAGCGTCCCTGGTTACAGGAAACGCTGATGGTACCGATTATAAGTGTCCCGCGCCTGCGCGCTGTGTTCAACTGCCTGGCGGTGTGCTTGCTAAATCACTCCGTTCCTCTCACTCGCTGTATGCGATTTTATGAGCAAATATGCATTCTAATCAACCGTTTTTAGTGTATTGGTGTTATTTAACAATATTATGCTGTGTGCTTATCATTTTAATAGTGTTTTTAATAGTGTTTTTTAAAGTGCATCTTTATGTAATAATTTCAAAAGTGACATTATTAACATTATAGCCTTATTCCATCCAAATCAAAAAAGCTTGTATTTTATTTACTCTCATATGTATATATACACTCAATCTGGGTTTCTGTACTTTACATTACGTGTACCAGTGTTATTATACACAAAGGGTTTTCAGCTCAAGTGCCTCCCATTCCTGGGTTGTAACACTTCCCTGTCAGAACAATGCTTTGGGAGTGGTTCTCTCTCCCTTTACACCCCCTGCTCAAGGTAGAACTATACCCCATGTACACTCATACCATACCGGATTAACCATCAGTGTATTAACATATTTCTTGTATGCTCTTATGATTTCCTAATAAGGCAATAAAAAGGGATGATTTTCTTTTTAAAAAAATTATTTTTCTTTATTTATATTTTACTATATCATAAGTGCATATTTTGTGTAAAATGAATAAATTATTTTGTGTAAAATGAATAAATTATTATGTCATACAAAATAAATAATTAAGTTATGCAAAATTCGTGCAAAATAATTATCATGCAGAATAAATAGTTAATTAAGTAAATCAATATTTGGTGTTACATTTAGATATAAAGTGAGGAATATTAATATGATTGGGAATTTATTCTAATAGTGATATTGCACTGCGCATGGTCTTCAATGGCAGATTTAGATGTAAATTGATTTGCGGGTACTCCTGTGTGGGTAATTCACTCTTCACACTTCTTTCCTGTGTGGTACAAGACAAATAGCAGCATAAGTACATTGTCAATTCGTGCACATTTATGATACTTCAATTTATCAGTGATTATACATTAAAGTGACTAAAATACACAGACTTCAAGGTGAGATACATAAATTCAAAGGACTGTATGTAATCTATAATCTATGTTAAGTCCCTCCGGTTTCAAGGTTTGTAACCTATGTATCCATTCAAGTTCTTTTGCCTTAAGTAATCCAATCCTGTCACCACCTCTCCTTGGCATTGGTACCGTATCAATCAACCTAAATTTCAGGTCCTTTTCTTTATGTTTGGCTTCCGTGAAATGTTTCGATACGGGTAAATTCATGATTTTTTTGCGTATGGTGTATCGATGGTGGTTAATTCTTACTTTGAAATCAAGGGTTGTTTCCCCTACGTACCATAATTGGCAGGGGCACTCGAGGAGATAAATAACAAAATCTGAGTTACAAGTTAAGAAATGGTTAATCTTAAACTCCGTGCCTGTTTTAGGGTGGCAAAACTTATTTCCTTTTATCATAAACGAGCAATTAATGCAGTTAATGCAAGGATAACAACCTGTTCTTTTTTCTCAAATATCGAGACCTATGGATATTAAATAGAGTAATTCCTTCAGAAAGCTTCATTCCTATCTCATAACAGGAATTCTAAGATGGCACCCGAGATTCTCGCGTTGGTAACGTGCATGCGCGAGAATTCGGACATAAAATAGTAAAAAACTACACATTGAGAGTCCCGGAGCGCTTATGCGCATGCTCGAGGGCTCGTAATAGAGAATGGTGACCGGAAGGAGGAAATAGAGTTACGGAGCATGGGCAGTAAAGGAAACTACACGCTGGGAGTCCAGCGGTTTCCTGTTGATAATGGAGATGGAGGTGCAGCAATTCATATTACCTGAGTAAGATGATTTATACCTATATACACATGTGCACAATATATTAATTAAGTCCATAGGGACGTTTTAACATGTTTAAGCACTATGATATTGACTACCTCATGTTTTAATGCACTTTATATATAATAAGATTGAAACTGGATACACTGTATTTTTTATATATAAGATATATTTATTGTAAAACACTAATTGTACACTTAATGAGCCCCTTGTATGGGTGCTATAAATATGTGCACCTCAGTTGTATTTGTGACACTGCTTGAGAAAGACCACAGAGTCGAAACGTTGCAGTCCTGGGAATAAAGCCCATATAACTGAACTGAAGGAAGTGCTGCCTCCATTTTTTTCACTTGGATTTCTATCATCTGTATGGTAGGGGGGCTTTGCACCCGTCAAAATAACAGTTGTGCTGTTTTGTTTTCTTTTTTCTAGATAGATAGATAGATAGATAGAGATAGATATAGTTAGATAGATAGAGATAGAGATAGATAGATAATTAGATAGATAGATAGATAGATAGATAGATAGATAGATGGATAGATATAGAGATAGATAGATAAATAGATAGATAGACAGATAGATAGATAGATAGATAGATAGATAGAGATAGATAGAGATAGATAGATAGATAAATATAGATAGATAGATATAGATAGATAGATAAATAGAGTGAGAGAGATAGATAGATAAATAGTAGATAGATAAATAGAGATAGATAGATAGATAAATAGATTGAGATAGATAGATAGATAGATAAATAGAGATAGATAAATAGATAGATAAATAGTAGATAAATATAGTAGTAGCAGAAGCAGCGTGTATAGCTGGTCTTTCAATAGAGTGCTAAGCGTCCCTGAGGCTCCTTCCAGCCTCTGTTATACATACAGTTCAAAGGAGGGTCACAGCACTTCTTTCTTTAGCAAGGGATGTTTATTCCAGCTCAGGCATATGGCGACGTTTCGAGCTATGCTAGCTCTTTATCCAGCTGGATAAAGAGCTAGCATAGCTCGAAACGTCGCCATATGCCTGAGCTGGAATAAACATCCCTTGCTAAAGAAAGAAGTGCTGTGACCCTCCTTTGAACTGTATAAATAGATAGATAGATAGATAGATAAATAGAAATAGATAGATAGATAGATAGATACATAGATAGAGATAGATAGATAGATAAATAGATAGAGATAGATAGATATAGATAGATAGATAGATAGATAAACAGATAGAGATAGATAGATAGATATAGAGATAGATAAAGAGATATAGATAGATAGATAGATAGATAGATAGATAGATAAATAGATAGAGATAGATAGATATAGATAGATAGATAGATAGATAAACAGATAGAGATAGATAGATATAGAGATAGATAAAGAGATATAGATAGATAGATAAATAGATAGAGATAGATAGATAGATATGGATAGATAGATAGATAGATAAATAGATAGAGATAGATAGATATAGAGATAGATAAAGAGATATAGATAGATAGATAGATAGATAGATAGATAGATAGATAGATAGATAGAAATAGATAGATAGATACATAGATAGAGATAGATAGATAGATAGATATAGAGATAGATAGATAGATAAAGAGATAGAGATAGATAGATAGATAGATAGATAGATACATAGATAGATAAATAGATAGAGATAGATAAATAGATAGATAGATAGATAGATAGATAGATAGATAGATAAATAGAGAGAGATAAATAGATAGATAGATAGATAAATAGAAATAGATAGATAGATAAATAGATAGAGATAGATAGATAAATAGATAGAGATAGACAGATATAGATAGATAAATAGATAGAGATAGATAGATAGATACATAGATAGATAGATATAGAGATAGATAGATAGATATAGAGATAGATAGATAGTAGTGATGAGCGAGTACTAAAATGCTCGGGTGCTCGAAGCTCGGGCCGAGCATCCGAGATACTCGTGTACTCGGCCCAAGTAACGAGCCCAATGTTATCCTATGGGAGACACGAGTATTTTTATGAAATGACTGCCGACAGCATGGAAAAACCCTAAAAATGTCACAAAAGTCTCAGAAGAGTGCTGAAATGACATGGCAACACTATGGGGAAGACCCCTGGAAGCATTTCTCACTCAAAAGTCACAGCTGTGAACAATGTTGTCCGAGTTTCACGCCAATTTTACGGAGTCTCCAGAAAACCTTCCAAAATTACACCAAAATGAATATTTAGGGTGGAAATGTTAAGGGCACATACCCAATAGTGAGATAAAGCTGGTGTATGTCACTTTTTGTGATTACATGAAAGATTTTACGTGAAAACATTGTGCGACACTCCAATGTCCCTGACAAGAGACGTACATGAAGCCCTGTCTAGAAATAAAGTGCCCATTTTGAGGAACTAGGTCTATTGTAGTATCTTCCTTTGCCAGGGCAGTCCAAAATTGGGAGGTTCACCAATGCCCCTGGATACAGACATGCAGGATGGCCTGTAAACAAGAACTGGGTGTATTGTAGTATAGCCCTTTGGTCAGGGCAGACAAAAATTGGGGAGTTCAAGAATGATCCATGCATACAGACATGCAGTAGGGCCTGTAAACCTCAAGTGGGTGTATTGTAGTATAGCCCTTTGGTCAGGGCAGCCAAAAATTGGGAGGTTCAAGAATGACCCATGCTTACAGACATGTAGTAGGGCCTGGAACCCTCAAGTGGGTGTATTGTAGTATAGGCCTTTGGTCAGGGCAGCCAAAAATTGGGAGGTTCAAGAATGACCCATGCTTACAGACATGTAGTAGGGCCTGGAACCCTCAAGTCGGTGTATTTTAGTATAGCCCTTTTGTCAGGGCAGCCAAAAATTGGGAGGCTCCTCTTTGTCCCTGGATTGAGACGTGCAGGAGGGCCTGTTAAGAACAGGGTCTATTGTAGTATAACCCTTTTGTCAGGGCAGCCAAAAATTGGGAGGCTCCTCTTTGTCCCTGGATAGAGACGTGTAGGAGGGCCTGTTAAGAACAGGGTGTATTGTAGTATAGCCCTTTTGTCAGGGCAGCCAAAAATTGGGAGGCTCCTCTTTGTCCCTAGATTGAGACGTGCAGGAGGGCCTGTTAAGAACAGGGTGTATTTTAGTATAGCCCTTTGGTCAGGGCAGCCAAAAATTGGGAGGCTCCTCTTTGTCCCTGGATTAAGACGTGCAGGAGGGCCTGTTAAGAACAGGGTGTATTGTAGTATAGCCCTTTTGTCAGGGCAGCCAAAAATTGGGAGGCTCCTCTTTGTCCCTGGATTGAGACGTGCAGGAGGGCCTGTTAAGAAGAACAGGGTGTATTGTAGTATAGCCCTTTTGTCAGGGCAGCCAAAAATTGGGAGGCTCCTCTTTGTCCCTGGATAGAGACGTGCAGGAGGGCCTGTTAAGAACAGGGTGTATTGTAGTATAGCCCTTTTGTCAGGGCAGCCAAAAATTGGGAGGCTCCTCTTTGTCCCTGGATAGAGACGTGCAGGAGGGCCTGTTAAGAACAGGGTGTATTGTAGTATAGCCCTTTTGTCAGGGCAGCCAAAAATTGGGAGGCTCCTCTTTGTCCCTGGATAGAGACGTGTAGGAGGGCCTGTTAAGAACAGGGTGTATTGTAGTATAGCCCTTTTGTCAGGGCAGCCAAAAATTGGGAGGCTCCTCTTTGTCCCTGGATTGAGACGTGCAGGAGGGCCTGTTAAGAACAGGGTGTATTTTAGTATAGCCCTTTGGTCAGGGCAGCCAAAAATTGGGAGGCTCCTCTTTGTCCCTGGATAGAGACGTGAAGGAGGGCCTGTTAAGAACAGGGTGTATTGTAGTATAGCCCTTTTGTCAGGGCAGCCAAAAATTGGGAGGCTCCTCTTTGTCCCTGGATAGAGACGTGTAGGAGGGCCTGTTAAGAACAGGGTGTATTGTAGTATAGCCCTTTTCTCAGGGCAGCCAAAAATTGGGAGGCTCCTCTTTGTCCCTGGATTGAGACGTGCAGGAGGGCCTGTTAAGAACAGGGTGTATTGTAGTATAGCCCTTTTGTCAGGGCAGCCAAAAATTGAGAGGCTCCTCTTTGTCCCTAGATTGAGACGTGCAGGAGGGCCTGTTAAGAACAGGGTGTATTGTAGTATAGCCCTTTTGTCAGGGCAGCCAAAAATTGGGAGGCTCCTCTTTGTCCCTGGATAGAGACGTGCAGGAGGGCCTGTTAAGAACAGGGTGTATTGTAGTATAGCCCTTTTGTCAGGGCAGCCAAAAATTGGGAGGCTCCTCTTTGTCCCTGGATAGAGACGTGTAGGAGGGCCTGTTAAGAACAGGGTGTATTGTAGTATAGCCCTTTTGTCAGGGCAGCCAAAAATTGGGAGGCTCCTCTTTGTCCCTGGATTGAGACGTGTAGGAGTGCCTAAAAACATTTTTCCCATTGAAAAGGAGCGGGTCTCCTGTCGTTGTAATGCCCATTCTAACAGAATGGGCTAAAAAATTTACCACTGCGGGAATACCTCAAACAAGAGCCTAACTATTCTAAAGCTCATCATGGTGTCACATGAGGAGAAGGAGTACCAGTCCAGCGATTACCCAAAGTACGGAAGTGTGTACCCATGGGTGAGTGGAGGTACATGTCAAATTGAAATAACAAAATTAAATTCAGTTGTCATTTGCTGGTGGTGTGGTGAAGTCTGGCCCAATCCAACCCTTGTTCATCTTGATCAGAGTGAGCCTGTCCGCATTTTCAGTTGACAGGCGGGTGCGTTTATCAGTGATGATTCCACCTGCTGCACTGAAAACACGCTCTGTTAAAACGCTAGCGGCAGGGCAGGCCAGGACTTCCAAGGCGTAGAGAGCCAATTCGTGCAACGTGTCGAGCTTGGAGACCCAATAATTGAAAGGCACCGATGAATCTCGCAGTACAGTTGTTCGATCTGCAAGGTACTCCTTCAGCATCTGCCCAAACTTAGCATTTCTGGTGGCACTACCCCGCACGTCAGAGGCTGTGTTCCGTGAGGGGCTGAGAAAACTGTCCCACATTGTAAAGACAGTTCCCCTGCCTCTGGCGGATTGGACTTGTGCCCCTCTCGGCCGTATGCCTTGGTTGTCCATCGAATCCTGACCTATGCCGCTAGCGTTTTGTGAGGGGAAGGATTTCACAACTTCCGTGACTATGGCCCTCTGTAACTGCAGCATTTTGGCTGACCTCTCCGCCTCAGGAATGAGAGACATAAAGTTCTCCTTGTAGCGTGGGTCTAAGAGGGTTGCCAACCAGTACTGATTGTCGGCCAAGATGTTCTGAACGCGAGGGTCACGAGACAGGCAGCTTACCATAAAGTCAGCCATGTGCGCCAGACTCTTAACAGCCATCACTTCAGTATCCAGACCAACACGATGACTGAACATGCTGTCCTCCTCCTCCTCCTCATCTCCCCTGTCCTCTGGCCAGCCCCGCTGAATCGAGGGTATGACTGGTGTGCATGTCATATCCCCAATTTGGCCTGAGAGTTGCTCCATGTCTTCATCCTCCTCCTCCTCCTCATAGTCCTCCACTACACGTTGTGATGACATGAGGCTGGGCTGTGTGTTTTCAGCCACACCCACTACAGTTTCTTGCTCTAAGTCATCGCGCTCGGCCTGCAATGCATCCTCTTTTATTTTCAGCAGAGACCGTTTTAGAAGGCAGAGTAGTGGTATGGTGACGCTAATAATGGCGTCATCGCCGCTCACCATCTTGGTGGAGTCCTCAAAGTTTTGGAGGACGGTGCATAGGTCCGACATCCATCTCCACTCCTCAGGTGTTATGTGTGGAGTTTGACAAATTTCCTGACGGCTTAGGTGATGCAGGTAGTCCACAACTGCCCTCTTCTGCTCACATATCCTGACCAACATGTGCAGCGTTGAATTCCAACGCGTGGGGACATCACACACCAGTCTGTGGGCCGGAAGACGCAAACGGCGCTGAAAGCTTGCCAGGCCGGCTGAAGCAGCAGGTGACTTGCGAAAATGTGCAGACAGACGCCGAACTTTTACCAGCAGGTCAGACACCTCCGGGTATGACTTCACAAACCTCTGAACCACCAGGTTGAGCACATGGGCCACGCATGGAACATGCGTCAGCTGCCCTTGCCTCAAAGCTGCCACCAGGTTCCGGCCATTGTCACACACGACCTTTCCTGGCTTTAGGTTAAGAGGTGTGAGCCAGTGATCTGCCTGCTGTTTCAGAGCTGTCCACACCTCTTCTGCATTGTGGGGTTTGTCACCTATGCAGACTAGCTTCAGCACAGCCTGTTGACGCTTTGCAGAGGCAGTGCTGCAGTGCTTCCAGCTTGGGACTGGTGTGGAGGGTACAGTGGATGAGGATGCGCAGGTGGAGGAGGAGGAGGCTGAAGAGCATGACATTCCGGAGCTGTGGAATATCGGTGAAACCATGACAGAGGTAGGGCCTGCTATCCTTGGTGTGGGAAGGACGTGTTCCGTCCCTCGCTCAGACTGGGTCCCAGCCTCCACAATATTAATCCAGTGTGCCGTCAAGGAGATGTAGCGGCCTTGCCCACAAGCACTTGCCCACGTGTCAGTGGTTAGGTGGACTTTGGCTGAAACAGCATTGTTCAGGGCATGTGTGATGCTGTTGGACACGTGGTTATGCAATGCGGGGACGGCACATCTGGAGAAATAGTGTCGGCTGGGGACCGAGTAACGTGGGACAGCAACCGCCATCAGGTGCGGGAATGCGTCCGTCTCCACCAGACGGAAAGGCAACATTTCTAGCGCTATGAGTCACGAAATGTGAGCATTGAGGACTGTGGCATGTGGGGCATTGGCAGCGTATTTGCGCCTGCGTTCAAATGTTTGCTGAATGGATAATTGAACGCTGCGCTGGGACAAGGACGTGCTTGATGGTGGTGTAATTTGTGCTTCAGCAACTTCAGGTGCTGGACCGGAGGCTTGTTCGCGGCCAGCATGGACAGGCGATTGGCTTGCATGCACAACAGCCGAAGACGTAGCAGTGACATCATATTTCCTTTTATCATAAACGAGCAATTAATGCAGTTAATGCAAGGATAACAACCTGTTCTTTTTTCTCAAATATCGAGACCTATGGATATTAAATAGAGTAATTCCTTCAGAAAGCTTCATTCCTATCTCATAACAGGAATTCTAAGATGGCACCCGAGATTCTCGCGTTGGTAACGTGCATGCGCGAGAATTCGGACATAAAATAGTAAAAAACTACACATTGAGAGTCCCGGAGCGCTTATGCGCATGCTCGAGGGCTCGTAATAGAGAATGGTGACCGGAAGGAGGAAATAGAGTTACGGAGCATGGGCAGTAAAGGAAACTACACGCTGGGAGTCCAGCGGTTTCCTGTTGATAATGGAGATGGAGGTGCAGCAATTCATATTACCTGAGTAAGATGATTTATACCTATATACACATGTGCACAATATATTAATTAAGTCCATAGGGACGTTTTAACATGTTTAAGCACTATGATATTGACTACCTCATGTTTTAATGCACTTTATATATAATAAGATTGAAACTGGATACACTGTATTTTTTATATATAAGATATATTTATTGTAAAACACTAATTGTACACTTAATGAGCCCCTTGTATGGGTGCTATAAATATGTGCACCTCAGTTGTATTTGTGACACTGCTTGAGAAAGACCACAGAGTCGAAACGTTGCAGTCCTGGGAATAAAGCCCATATAACTGAACTGAAGGAAGTGCTGCCTCCATTTTTTTCACTTGGATTTCTATCATCTGTATGGTAGGGGGGCTTTGCACCCGTCAAAATAACAGTTGTGCTGTTTTGTTTTCTTTTTTCTAGATAGATAGATAGATAGATAGAGATAGATAGATAGTTAGATAGATAGAGATAGAGATAGATAATAAATAGATAGATAGATAGATAGATGGATAGATATAGAGATAGATAGATAGATAAATAGATAGATAGATAGAGATAGATAGATAGATAAATATAGATAGATAGATATAGATAGATAGATAAATAGAGTGAGAGAGATAGATAGATAAATAGTAGATAGATAAATAGAGATAGATAGATAGATAAATAGATTGAGATAGATAGATAGATAGATAGATAAATAGAAATAGATAGATAGATAGATAGATAGATACATAGATAGAGATAGATAGATAAATAGATAGAGATAGATAGATATAGATAGATAGATAGATAGATAAACAGATAGAGATAGATAGATAGATATAGAGATAGATAAAGAGATATAGATAGATAGATAGATAGATAGATAGATAGATAGATAAATAGATAGAGATAGATAGATATAGATAGATAGATAGATAAATAGATAGAGATAGATAGATATAGAGATAGATAAAGAGATATAGATAGATAGATAGATAGATAGATAGAAATAGATAGATAGATACATAGATAGAGATAGATAGATAGAGATAGATAGATAGATATAGAGATAGATAGATAGATAAAGAGATAGAGATAGATAGATAGATACATAGATAGATAAATAGATAGAGATAGATAAATAGATAGATAGATAGATAGATAGATAGATAAATAGAGAGAGATAAATAGATAGATAGATAGATAAATAGAAATAGATAGATAGATAAATAGATAGAGATAGATAGATAAATAGATAGAGATAGACAGATATAGATAGATAAATAGATAGAGATAGATAGATAGATACATAGATAGATAGATATAGAGATAGATAGATAGATATAGAGATAGATAGATAGTAGTGATGAGCGAGTACTAAAATGCTCGGGTGCTCGAAGCTCGGGCCGAGCATCCCGAGATACTCGTGTACTCGGCCCAAGTAACGAGCCCAATGTTATCCTATGGGAGACACGAGTATTTTTATGAAATGACTGCCGACAGCATGGAAAAACCCTAAAAATGTCCCAAAAGTCTCAGAAGAGTGCTGAAATGACATGGCAACACTATGGGGAAGACCCCTGGAAGCATTTCTCACTCAAAAGTCACAGCTGTGAACAATGTTGTCCGAGTTTCACGCCAATTTTACGGAGTCTCCAGAAAACCTTCCAAAATTACACCAAAATGAATATTTAGGGTGGAAATGTTAAGGGCACATACCCAATAGTGAGATAAAGCTGGTGTATGTCACTTTTTGTGATTACATGAAAGATTTTACGTGAAAACATTGTGCGACACTCCAATGTCCCTGACAAGAGACGAACATGAAGCCCTGTCTTGAAATAATGTGCCCATTTTGAGGAACTGGGTCTATTGTAGTATCTTCCTTTGCCAGGGCAGTCCAAAATTGGGAGGTTCACCAATGCCCCTGGATACAGACATGCAGGATGGCCTGTAAACAAGAACTGGGTGTATTGTAGTATAGCCCTTTGGTCAGGGCAGACAAAAATTGGGGAGTTCAAGAATGATCCATGCATACAGACATGCAGTAGGGCCTGTAAACCTCAAGTGGGTGTATTGTAGTATAGCCCTTTGGTCAGGGCAGCCAAAAATTGGGAGGTTCAAGAATGACCCATGCTTACAGACATGTAGTAGGGCCTGGAACCCTCAAGTGGGTGTATTGTAGTATAGGCCTTTGGTCAGGGCAGCCAAAAATTGGGAGGTTCAAGAATGACCCATGCTTACAGACATGTAGTAGGGCCTGGAACCCTCAAGTCGGTGTATTTTAGTATAGCCCTTTTGTCAGGGCAGCCAAAAATTGGGAGGCTCCTCTTTGTCCCTGGATTGAGACGTGCAGGAGGGCCTGTTAAGAACAGGGTCTATTGTAGTATAACCCTTTTGTCAGGGCAGCCAAAAATTGGGAGGCTCCTCTTTGTCCCTGGATAGAGACGTGTAGGAGGGCCTGTTAAGAACAGGGTGTATTGTAGTATAGCCCTTTTGTCAGGGCAGCCAAAAATTGGGAGGCTCCTCTTTGTCCCTAGATTGAGACGTGCAGGAGGGCCTGTTAAGAACAGGGTGTATTTTAGTATAGCCCTTTGGTCAGGGCAGCCAAAAATTGGGAGGCTCCTCTTTGTCCCTGGATTAAGACGTGCAGGAGGGCCTGTTAAGAACAGGGTGTATTGTAGTATAGCCCTTTTGTCAGGGCAGCCAAAAATTGGGATGCTCCTCTTTGTCCCTGGATTGAGACGTGCAGGAGGGCCTGTTAAGAAGAACAGGGTGTATTGTAGTATAGCCCTTTTGTCAGGGCAGCCAAAAATTGGGAGGCTCCTCTTTGTCCCTGGATAGAGACGTGCAGGAGGGCCTGTTAAGAACAGGGTGTATTGTAGTATAGCCCTTTTGTCAGGGCAGCCAAAAATTGGGAGGCTCCTCTTTGTCCCTGGATAGAGACGTGTAGGAGGGCCTGTTAAGAACAGGTGTATTGTAGTATAGCCCTTTTCTCAGGGCAGCCAAAAATTGGGAGGCTCCTCTTTGTCCCTGGATTGAGACGTGCAGGAGGGCCTGTTAAGAACAGGGTGTATTGTAGTATAGCCCTTTTGTCAGGGCAGCCAAAAATTGAGAGGCTCCTCTTTGTCCCTAGATTGAGACGTGCAGGAGGGCCTGTTAAGAACAGGGTGTATTGTAGTATAGCCCTTTTGTCAGGGCAGCCAAAAATTGGGAGGCTCCTCTTTGTCCCTGGATAGAGACGTGCAGGAGGGCCTGTTAAGAACAGGGTGTATTGTAGTATAGCCCTTTTGTCAGGGCAGCCAAAAATTGGGAGGCTCCTCTTTGTCCCTGGATAGAGACGTGTAGGAGGGCCTGTTAAGAACAGGGTGTATTGTAGTATAGCCCTTTTGTCAGGGCAGCCAAAAATTGGGAGGCTCCTCTTTGTCCCTGGATTGAGACGTGTAGGAGTGCCTAAAAACATTTTTCCCATTGAAAAGGAGCGGGTCTCCTGTCGTTGTAATGCCCATTCTAACAGAATGGGCTAAAAAATTTACCACTGCGGGAATACCTCAAACAAGAGCCTAACTATTCTAAAGCTCATCATGGTGTCACATGAGGAGAAGGAGTACCAGTCCAGCGATTACCCAAAGCACGGAAGTGTGTACCCATGGGTGAGTGGAGGTACATGTCAAATTGAAATAACAAAATTAAATTCAGTTGTCATTTGCTGGTGGTGTGGTGAAGTCTGGCCCAATCCAACCCTTGTTCATCTTGATCAGAGTGAGCCTGTCCGCATTTTCAGTTGACAGGCGGGTGCGTTTATCAGTGATGATTCCACCTGCTGCACTGAAAACACGCTCTGTTAAAACGCTAGCGGCAGGGCAGGCCAGGACTTCCAAGGCGTAGAGAGCCAATTCGTGCAACGTGTCGAGCTTGGAGACCCAATAATTGAAAGGCACCGATGAATCTCGCAGTACAGTTGTTCGATCTGCAAGGTACTCCTTCAGCATCTGCCCAAACTTAGCATTTCTGGTGGCACTACCCCGCACGTCAGAGGCTGTGTTCCGTGAGGGGCTGAGAAAACTGTCCCACATTGTAAAGACAGTTCCCCTGCCTCTGGCGGATTGGACTTGTGCCCCTCTCGGCCGTATGCCTTGGTTGAGGATGCGCAGGTGGAGGAGGAGGAGGCTGAAGAGCATGACATTCCGGAGCTGTGGAATATCGGTGAAACCATGACAGAGGTAGGGCCTGCTATCCTTGGTGTGGGAAGGACGTGTTCCGTCCCTCGCTCAGACTGGGTCCCAGCCTCCACAATATTAATCCAGTGTGCCGTCAAGGAGATGTAGCGGCCTTGCCCACAAGCACTTGCCCACGTGTCAGTGGTTAGGTGGACTTTGGCTGAAACAGCATTGTTCAGGGCATGTGTGATGCTGTTGGACACGTGGTTATGCAATGCGGGGACGGCACATCTGGAGAAATAGTGTCGGCTGGGGACCGAGTAACGTGGGACAGCAGCCGCCATCAGGTCGCGGAATGCGTCCGTCTCCACCAGACGGAAAGGCAACATTTCTAGCGCTATGAGTCACGAAATGTGAGCATTGAGGACTGTGGCATGTGGGGCATTGGCAGCGTATTTGCGCCTGCGTTCAAATGTTTGCTGAATGGATAATTGAACGCTGCGCTGGGACAAGGACGTGCTTGATGGTGGTGTAATTTGTGCTTCAGCAACTTCAGGTGCTGGACCGGAGGCTTGTTCGCGGCCAGCATGGACAGGCGATTGGCTTGCATGCACAACAGCCGAAGACGTAGCAGTGACATCAGCACGCACCGCTCCTCGACTCTGTGGTACTTCCCACAAAGTCGGGTGCTTGGCTGACATGTGCCTGATCATGCTGGTGGTGGTCAGGCTGCTAGTTTTCGTACCCCTGCTGATAGTGGCATGGCAGGTGTGGCAAATGGCCTTTTTAGAGTCTTCTGGAGCCAACTTAAAAAACTCCCAGACTCGGAAGACCGAACATTTGCACAGGCACCTTGAGTCATGTTGCTGTTCCGGCGAACGGTTGCCTGCCTTCTGCCTGCGGACGCAACCCTGCTTCGTACTGGCTGTTGGGATGCTACGCCTCCCTCCCCCTGTGCACTGCTGTCCTCGCTCTGCATATCCTCCTGCCATGTAGGGTTAGCTACTGGATCATCCACCACGTCGTCTTCCTCTTCCGCACCCTGATCCTCCTCCAAACTTCCTGGCAATTGTGTCTCATCATCGTCCACCCCTTGTTGAGACACTTTGACAACGTTCCGTTCATCATAACGCGGATGCTCAAATATTTGGGCATCTGTACATACCATCTCCTCATGACCCACTTCAAGAGGAGGTGGCGACAGGCCAGATTCTGCGAATGGATACGTGAACAGCTCTTCCGAGTGTCCTAGTGTGGGATCTGTAATGTCCGTGGACGTGTACTCGGCCAGGTGGTAGGAAGGAGGATCAGGTTGGGAAATGTGCGGTGCAGTATCACGGCTACTGACAGTTGACCGTGCGGAAGACAGGGTGTTTGTGGAGGTGCCCATCTGACTTGAAGCATTATCCGCTATCCAAGTAACAACCTGTTGACACTGGTCTTGGTTCAACAGTGGTGTACTGCTGCGGGCCCCAAGAATTTGGGACAGGACGTGCGAGCGAGGAGATGTGGCCCTTTGTTGTTGCGAAATTAGTGCTCGCACACGCCCTCGGCCTCTGCCTGCACCACCATCACGTCCACTTCCTTGTTCCTTGCCAACGCCCTTGCCAACGCCTTTGCGCATTTTGCCTGTATAGAGCGACAACTGTCTGGTGACTGTGGAGGTCACAGGAGATTAGGATTTTAGTTCCCTAACTTGTAGAAACTTATGACGTACAACAGTGTGGTGACTGTTGAGATGACTAGAGTTAGGATTTTAGTTCCCTAACCTGTAGAAACGTATGAGGTACAACAGTGCGGTGACTGTTGAGATGACAAGAGTTAGGATTTTAGTTCCCCAACCTGTATAAACGTATGACGTACAACAGTGTGGTGACTGTTGAGATGACAAGAGTTAGGATTTTAGTTCCCTAACTTGTAGAAACTTATGACGTACAACAGTGTGGTGACTGTTGAGATGACAAGAGTTAGGATTTTAGTTCCCTAACCTGTATAAACGTATGACGTACAACAGTGCGGTGACTGTTGAGATGACAAGAGTTAGGATTTTAGTTCCCTAACCTGTATAAACGTATGACGTACAACAGTGTGGTGACTGTTGAGATGACAAGAGTTAGGATTTTAGTTCCCTAACTTGTAGAAACTTATGACGTACAACAGTGTGGTGACTGTTGAGATGACAAGAGTTAGGATTTTAGTTCCCTAACTTGTAGAAAATTATGACGTACAACAGTGTGGTGACTGTTGAGATGACAAGAGTTAGGATTTTAGTTCCCTAACCTGTAGAAACGTATGACGTACAACAGTGCGGTGACTGTTGAGATAAAAAGAGTTAGGATTTTTGTTCCCTAACTTGTAGAAACTTATGACGTACAACAGTGTGCTGACTGTTGAGATGACAAGAGTTAGGATTTTAGTTCCCTAACCTGTAGAAACGTATGAAGTACAACAGTGCGGTGACTGTTGAGATGACAAGAGTTAGGATTTTAGTTCCCTAACCTGTAGAAACGTATGACGTACAACAGTGCGGTGACTGTTGAGTTGACAAGAGTTAGGATTTTAGTTCCCTAACTGTAGAAACGTATGACGTACAACAGTGCGGTGACTGTTGAGATAAAAAGAGTGAGGATTTTAGTTCCCTAACTTGTAGAAACTTATGACGTACAACAGTGTGGTGACTGTTGAGATGACAAGAGTTAGGATTTTAGTTCCCTAACCTGTAGAAACGTATGACGTACAACAATGCGGTGACTGTTGAGATGACAAGAGTTAGGATTTTAGTTCCCTAACTTGTAGAAACTTATGACGTACAACAGTGTGGTGACTGTTGAGATGACAAGAGTTAGGATTTTAGTTCCCTAACCTGTAGAAACGTATGACGTACAACAGTGCGGTGACTGTTGAGATAAAAAGAGTTAGGATTTTAGTTCCCTATCTTGTAGAAACTTATGACGTACAACAGTGTGGTGACTGTTGAGATGACAAGAGTTAGGATTTTAGTTCCCTAACCTGTATAAACGTATGACGTACAACAGTGTGGTGACTGTTGAGATGACAAGAGTTAGGATTTTAGTTCCCTAACTTGTAGAAACTTATGACGTACAACAGTGTGGTGACTGTTGAGATGACAAGAGTTAGGATTTTAGTTCCCTAACCCGTAGAAACGTATGACGTACAACAGTGCGGTGACTGTTGAGATAAAAAGAGTTAGGATTTTAGTTTCCTAACTTGTAGAAACTTATGACGTACAACAGTGTGGTGACTGTTGAGATGACAAGAGTTAGGATTTTAGTTCCCTAACCTATAGAAACGTATGACGTACAACAGTGCGGTGACTGTTGAGATAAAAAGAGTTAGGATTTTAGTTTCCTAACTTGTAGAAACTTATGACGTACAACAGTGTGGTGACTGTTGAGTTGACAAGAGTTAGGATTTTAGTTCCCTAACCTATAGAAACGTATGACGTACAACAGTGCGGTGACTGTTGAGATAAACAGAGTTAGGATTTTAGTTCCCTAACTTGTAGAAACTTATGACGTACAACAGTGTGGTGACTGTTGAGATGACAAGAGTTAGGATTTTAGTTCCCTAACCTGTAGAAACGTATGACGTACAACAGTGCGGTGACTGTTGAGATAAAAAGAGTTAGGATTTTAGTTCCCTATCTTGTAGAAACTTATGACGTACAACAGTGTGGTGACTGTTGAGATGACAAGAGTTAGGATTTTAGTTCCCTAACCTGTATAAACGTATGACGTACAACAGTGTGGTGTCTGTTGAGATGACAAGAGTTAGGATTTTAGTTCCCTAACTTGTAGAAACTTATGACGTACAACAGTGTGGTGACGTTTGAGATGAAAAGAGTTAGGATTTTAGTTCCCTAACCTGTAGAAACGTATGACGTACAACAGTGCGGTGACTGTTGAGATGACAAGAGTTAGGATTTTAGTTCCCTAACCTGTATAAACGTATGACGTACAACAGTGCGGTGACTGTTGAGATGACAAGAGTTAGGATTTTAGTTCCCTAACTTGTAGAAACTTATGACGTACAACAGTGTGGTGACTGTTGAGATGACAAGAGTTAGGATTTTAGTTCCCTAACCTGTAGAAACGTATGACGTACAACAGTGCGGTGACTGTTGAGATGACAAGAGTTAGGATTTTAGTTCCCTAACTTGTAGAAACTTATGACGTACAACAGTGTGGTGACTGTTGAGATGACAAGAGTTAGGATTTTAGTTCCCTAACCTGTAGAAACGTATGACGTACAACAGTGCGGTGACTGTTGAGATGACAAGAGTTAGGATTTTAGTCCCTAACCTGTATTAAGGTAGTACGTACACCTGTCTGGTGACTGTTTTGATGACAAGAGTTAGGTTTTAGTTCCCTAACCTGTATTAAGGTAGTACGTACACCTGTCTGGTGACTGTAATGGTTTCAAGAGAGGATTTTAGTCCCTAACCTGTATTAAGGTAGTACGTACACCTGTCTGGTGACTGTAATGGTTTCAGGAGACGATTTTAGTCCCTAACCTGTATTAAGGTAGTACGTACACCTGTCTGGTGACTGTAATGGTTTGAAGAGACGATTTTAGTCCCTAACCTGTATTAAGGTACTAAGTACAAGATTGTGGTGACTCTAATGGTCACAGAAAAGCTTGGATTCCAATCTGTATCACCCTGCCTATATCCTCCTAGATTAGTCCTGAGAAGGACTGTTCTGGTCACTGGAAATCTTGGACTCCGATCTGGATCACCCTGCCTATGTCCTCCTAGATTAGTCCTGAGAAGGACTGTTGTGGTCAGCAGCAGTTTGCAGCCCTGATCCGGATCTACCTATGAGGGCCGCAAATCTGTCCCTAATCAGCAGCAGACACTCTCCCTACACTCACTGTCTGGATGGCTGTGTGCCAAGCACAGCGCGCTGGGAGTTATAAAGGCTCGGTGACGCTGTGCAGGGCGGCCAATCACTGCTATGCCACAACTAACAGGGCTGTGGCATTGCAGTGGCCTGTCAGCCAATCCCTGCACGTGGGCTGGCTCTCAAAAGAGCGCCAACATGGAGAGATGACGACCACGAGCACAGCACGAGTATCGCGAGATTACTCGGTGCTCGGCGAGTCGCCCGAATACAGTGATACTCGTGCGAGTACCGAGTAGTGCCGAGCATGCTCGCTCAACACTAATAGATAGATAGATAGATACATAGATAGATAGAGATAGATAGATATAGAGATAGATAGCGATAGATAGATAGATAGCGATAGATAGATAGATAGAGATAGATAGATATAGATAGATATAGAGATAGATAGCGATAGATAGATAGAGATAGATAGATAGATAGATAGATAAAGAGATAGAGATAGATAGATAGATAGATAGATAGATATAGAGATAGATAGATAAAGAGATAGATAAATAGAGATAGATAGATAAATAGATAGATAAATAGAGAGAGATAGATAAATAGATAGATATAGATAGATAGATAGAGAGATAGCTAAATAGATAGATAGATAAATAGATAGAGATAGATAGATAGATATAGAGATAGATAAAGAGATTAATAGATAGATAGATAGATAGATAGATAGATAGAAATAGATAGATAGATACATAGATAGAGATAGATAGATAGATAAATAGATAGAGATAGTGATAGATAGATATAGAGATAGATAGATAAAGAGATAGAGATAGATAGATAGATAGATAAATAGAGATAGATAGATAAATAGATAGAATAATAGAGATAGATAAATAGATAGAGATAGATAGATAATAGATAGATAGATAGATAGACTTATAGTCTCATGGTAATATTCCAACACTGCTTGCTGTCAATCTACTTGTACCCAACTCAGTGTAACAGTGCATGTTCAATATACCTGTGATTGTTGCAATGATCTCCATAGCAAGATCAGCTTGACTTATAGTCTCATGGTAATATTCCAACACTGCTTGCTGTCAATCTACTTGTACCCAACTCAGTGTAACAGTGCATGTTCAATATACCTGTGATTGTTGCAATGATCTCCATAGCAAGATCAGCTTGACTTATAGTCTCATGGTAATATTCCAACACTGCTTGCTGTCAATCTACTTGTACCCAACTCAGTGTAACAGTGCATGTTCAATATACCTGTGATTGTTGCAATGATCTCCATAGCAAGATCAGCTTGACTTATAGTCTCATGGTAATATTCCAACACTGCACTTATTGTAAAGTTTCCTGTGTCATCTCTATGCATTACATTACTCACTCACCAGTATATGACAATTTGGCAGATTGTAATCGTTATCTTGTTGGAGGTGTTATAGTGTGGAGGGAGTCTTGCCCTTTCATCCTCTTGCACCCCTGCTGTTCCTTGTAGCTGCTAATTACCTGATACCATGTTTCCTCCCACAAGCCCCCTCACCTGATCCTGATAGTGTCTCCTATAAATTTAGCTCATTCTTAAGGGGTACACGTGTGGGGGGTCAGACACGTGTGGCATCTCATGCAAAGTGGCATTGAATGCTAAGTGGATGCAGTTATTTCATGGCAGTTAGTCAGGGCAGGAGTCAGGTAAGCCACTCTATTTAACAGGGAGAGAAAAAAAAAAACAAACCTCTTTTCCTTTCCCTATCACCATGTCCTTTACTTCACCATCTATTGCTCTATGCGCTCTTGCTGGAAGACAATGACATAGAGGGACACTCAAACACTGTGCATAACTCCATTCACTACTAATCTTTACCATGTCTTGTATTTCACTGTTTGTTTTCTTATGTGCTCTCGCCACCAATTTTTATCACCCCATCCCCCCTCCATCACCACTCATTCACATCAGCCCCTCTCTCCTGCCCTACTCTATGTACAGCTCCCATGCTATCTTCAGTTTACTGAAGACTCTCAGCCCATCATATTCCAAAGCTTGTCATAATAAATCATGTCCTAATCCCAAAAACTATCTGCTCTTCCTCTTTTTACTGCTGCTCCTCTCAGGTGATATCTCTCCCAACCCTGGTCCGCCATCTGCTAACTTCAACCCCTCTCCCACCTCACACAGAAACCTCACTAACCTTATTAATATTACCTGCACACCTTCACCTCCCTCTTTTAATTGCGCTCTCTGGAATCCACGGTCTGTATGCAACAAACTTCCCTTCATTCACAATTACTTCCTTTCCAACTCTCTTAACCTGCTGGCCCTCACAGAAACCTGGATCCAGGATTCAGACACTGCTTCCCCTGCTGCTATTTCTTACGGCGGCTTACACTTCTCTCACTCCCCTAGACCTGGGAACAGACGTGGCGGTGGAGTCGGCCTCCTCCTGTCCCCACAATGTACTTTCCAGGTCATTCCTCCAGCCCCATCACTCTCATTCCCTTCTTTTGAGGTCCATACCATTAGGCTATTCCATCCCCTCCCCCTCAAAGTAGCAGTGGTATACCGCCCCCCAGGGTCACCCACCCAGTTCCTCGACCATTTCTCCGCTTGGCTCCCGCATTTCATGTCCTCAGATTTACCAACCCTTATTCTGGGAGACTTTAACATTCCCATAAACAGCCCCATCTCCCCATCTGCATCCCAGCTCCTATCTCTAACTACCTCTCTTGGCCTATCACAGCTCTCAACCTCTAAGACACACGAAAACGGTAACACCCTTGACCTTGTCTTTACCCGGCTCTGCTCATCCTCCCCATTGGATAACTCAACTCTACTCTCTGACCACAACATTCTTTCCTTCTCACTCACTAACCCTCGGCCAACACAGCCCAAGCCTACCTATCACACATCCAGAAATCTACAGGCCATTAACCCTCAAGCACTCACAGACTCCCTCATCTCATCTCTGTCCCCAATCTCTTCAATCTCTTCTCCAGATCAGGCAGTAAATCACTACAATGACTCTCTCAGAAGCTCCCTGGACCAAGTAGCGCCCCTCACCCGCAGAACCTCCAAACAGAGAACAAAACAGCCCTGGCTCACATCACAAACCCGATTCCTCCAGCGATGCTCCAGGAGTGCTGAACGCCTATGGAGGAAAACTCGCTCACCAGGAGACTTTATCCACTATAAATTCATGCTCAAAACCTACAACTCTGCCCTTCACCTTGCCAAACAGACCTACTTCACCACCCTGGTCTCCTCACTATCCAACAATCCAAAAAAACTCTTTGACACCTTTCACTCTCTCCTCAGTCCTAAAGTGCAGGCCCCCATCACCGACCTCTCTGCTGATGACCTGGCTTCCTACTTCATGGATAAAATAGACAACATCCGCCAGGAAATCAGCTCTCAGCCTCCAAGCACTGCCACCCCCATTCTTCCTCACATCCCCTCCGGTTCACTCTCCACATTTGACCCAGTCACAGAAGAAGAAGTCTCCAGGCTCCTATCTTCCTCTCGTCCCACCACATGCACTACTGACCCCATTCCCTCACACCTGCTCCAGTCCCTCTCTCCAGTCGTCACCACTCATCTAACCAAAATCTTCAATCTCTCCCTCTCTTCTGGCATTTTCCCCTCCTCCTTCAAATACTCGATCATTACTCCATTATTAAAGAAAACCACTCTCGACCCAACCTGCACAAATAACTACAGACCAGTCTCCAATCTCCCCTTCATCTCTAAACTCTTGGAGCGCCTGGTCTATTCCCGCCTCACCCGTTACCTCTCTGCTCACTCTCTTCTAGATCCATTACAGTCTGGTTTCCGCCCCCTTCACTCCACAGAAACTGCCCTCATCAAAGTGACCAATGACCTTCTGACAGCAAAACGTAATGGTGACCACTCTCTGCTTATTCTCCTTGATCTCTCTGCAGCTTTTGACACTGTCGACCATCAGCTCCTACTCTCTATGCTGCACTCCATTGGCATAAAGGACACTGCTCTCTCCTGGCTCTCCTCCTATCTTTCTGACCGCTCTTTCAGTGTATCTTTTGCTGGCTCCACTTCCCCCCCTCTTCCCCTCACTATTGGGGTCCCTCAGGGTTCAGTCCTTGGCCCTCTCCTCTTCTCTCTCTACACGGCCCCGATTGGACAGACCATCAGCAGATTTGGCTTCCAGTACCATCTTTATGCTGATGACACTCAACTATACACTTCAGCCCCTGACCTTACCCCTGCGGTAGTAAAGAACACCAATGACTGTCTAGCTGCAGTTTCCAATATCATGTCCACTCTCTATCTGAAACTAAACCTTTCCAAAACTGAACTTCTTCTGCTCCCCCCATCCACTAACCTCCCTAAATCGGACATCTCTCTCTCGGTGTGCGGCACCACGATAACGCCTAGACAGCAGGCTCGCTGTCTGGGTGTTATATTTGACACCGATCTCTCCTTCTCCTCCCACACGCAATCTCTCGTCCGCTCCTGTCGCTTACACCTGAAGAATATCTCTAGAGTCCGCCCCTTTCTCACCCTGGAAACAACAAAAACCCTCACCGTGGCCCTAATCCATTCCCGCCTTGACTATTGCAACTCTCTATTAAGCGGCCTCCCCCTCACCAGACTTTCTCCTCTCCAGTCCATCCTTAATGCAGCAGCCAGGATCACCCATCTGGCCAATCGTTACTCAGATGCCTCTGCTCTGTGCCAGTCATTGCACTGGCTGCCCGTATATTACAGGATCAAATTCAAATTGCTTGTTCTTACCCACAAAGCTCTTCACAGTGCAGCTCCCCCCTACCTCTCCTCCCTCATCTCTGTCTATCACCCCACCCGCTCTCTACGTTCCTCAAATGACCTTCAACTAACATCTGCACTAATCCGATCCTCCCACTCCCGGCTCCAAGACTTTTCCAGAGCTGCACCAAACCTCTGGAATGCTTTACCCAAAGAAATCAGGACTATCCACAACTTGCATGGCTTCAGACGATCCCTAAAGACGCATCTTTTTAAGGCGGCCTATCATACTCCCTAACATGTCCATTGTACTGTAGACAGTGAATGGGCTATCCTCTGGACATTATTCTTCTACAAACTCCACCAAACCATAAAGGTCTACACAGACTGATGACCATTCATGTAAGCTTAGCCCTATACCCCATTTCCTCAAGATGCCTGGACCACCAGTGCAATAAGCCCCGACACCTTGTACAACCCCTATCCCGTTGTAGATTGTAAGCTCTTTTGAGCAGGGTCACCTTCATTTCTTGCTTTATTTATTGTATTTTATTTTTTTTTCACATTGATTCTATGCCTATTGTTTTTGTATCCAATGATTGTACTTTATTTGTTCTCTATTGTAATTACTTACTGTATATTTTCTGTACGCTAACCCTACATTGTAAAGCGCTGCGGAATATGTTGGCGCTATATAAATAAAGCTTTATTATAGATATAGAGATAGATAGATAAATATATATAGATAGATAGATAAATAGATAGATATAGAGATAGATAGATAGATAGATAGATAGATAGATAGATATAGAGATAGATAAAGAGATAGAGATAGATAGATAGATAGATAGATAGATAGATAGATAGATAGATAGATAGATATAGAGATAGATAGATATAGAGATAGATAGATAGATAGATAGATATAGATAGATAAAGAGATAGAGATAGATAGATATAGAGATAGATAGATAAAGAGATAGATAGATCGATAGATAGATATAGAGTTAGATAGATAAATATATATAGATAGATAAATAGATAGATAGATAGATAGAGATAGATAGATAGATAGATAAATAGAGATAGATAGATAAATAGATAGAGATAGATAGATATAGATAGAGAGATAGATAGATAGATAGATAGATAAATAGATAGAGATAGATAAATAGATAGAGATAGATAGAGATAGATAGATAAATAGATAGAGATAGATAGAAATAGATAGATAGATACATAGATAGATAGACAGATAGATAGATAGATAGATAGATAAATAGATAGAGATAGATAGATAGATAGAGATAGATAGATAGATAGATAGATACATAGATAGATAGATAGATATAGAGATAGATAGATAGATATATAGATAGATAGATATAGATAGATGGATACATAGATAGATAGATAGATAGATAGATAGATAGATAGATAGAGATAGATAGATAGAGATAGATAGAGATAGATAGATATAGATATAGAGATAGATCGATAGAGATAGATAGATAGATAGATAGATAGAGATAGATAGATATAGAGATAGATAGATATAGATAGAGATAGATAGATAGATAGATAGATAGAGATAGATAGATAGATAGACTGTTTTTAATAAGTAGCAAAGGTAATAGAAAAAACACCCAAAAAGGACTATAAAGGTTTAATATTGTTACTTTAAATAGTACAATATATACATTAATAATAATTTTCTGCCAAAAAAGATATCTTATCTAAATTAGTGTTGATAATGTACAGGAGCTTCCTGACGTCACTGTGACAGGAATCGTCAAAACAGGAATGATGTCTAAGGTAAAAATTCAAATTTCGCGGTCTAAAATGGCGGCCGCGAAATTTGAAATCATAAAATGGCGGCTTTCGCGAGGCGGTGTTCTGATTGGCGCCTGACTTCCCATAGAGATACATGGAGGAATGAGGCGCGAATCTCATTGGTTGCGATGTATTTTTAAACATGGCGCCGTGAATCTGATTGGTCGGCGCTCAGCGGGGAGACCGGCGAGTTGGATGCCCAGCGCCTGGTTCTGTTTTCGGCCAGGGCGCTGGGCTCAGGTCGGTGGCAGCGCGGAAGTCTGTAGCTGGGCGAAGACCTTTGGTGTTCGCCCAGCTACTGACGGGGAGCAACGCTGGAGCCCGGGCTTGTAGCGAAGGGCACCGCTGGAGCTCGGGCTTTGCGAGTCTTCGGCCTCGTGGAACGACCAAGGAGAGCCGAGCCCCGTGGCCGACAATAGAACCAAGGGCCCGGCCATGTTCCGCTCGAAACACCGCTATGTATCTCTATGGGAAGGGAGGCGCTATGCTGATTGGTCGGCGCAGCACACAGCGACCAATCAGCATAGCGCCTCACTTTCAGCGGTAAATGTGAAAAATAAAGTCGTCCATTATATGTCTATGGGAAGTGAGGCGCTATTCTGATTGGTCGCCGGCAACACACAGCGACCAATCAGAATAGCGCCTCACTTCCCATAGAGATATAATGGACGACTTTGAGTTTCAAATTTACCGCTGAAAGTGAGGCGCTATTCTGATTGGTCGCCGGCAACACACAGTGACCAATCA
>JARQOC010000003.1:12949332-12994669 GCA_033576535.1 Allobates femoralis
ACCTAGGGGGCCAGATAAACTCAAAGCTCATGCATGCATTTCTGTGGCACCCCAGGGGTTAATGTGCCACAGTAACAACACCACCAAGGGTTAATTCCCCACACAACCTACACCACTACACTAGCGTCTACAGGCCATAAGGGGGAGCTAAAGCTGCTTCCCTATATATTCTGGGTGGAGAGGAAGTGGCAGTTAGTTCAGTGCAGGGCTGGGTGTAAAAGGGCTGCATTAGGCCCAACCCACGGTCCACTGTCCAGTTCCAGGCCAAGCCAGGGTCTGAGGAAAAAGAGACAGAGCAGAGAGGAACACACCTGAGAGACAGAGTCCCCTGAGACTCACCCCAGGGAAGCGCAAAGACCGGATACCGGATCCGAAATTGTGCAGCACAGAAAACACCGGATTAGTGATGATTATATATCTTCACTGTACCACAGCGAAGCAACACAGCGGGGTCAGCAACACAAAGATAAGACTCAAGTTGCCTAGCAAGTTTGGTACCCGTGAGGGGAGACAGGGCCGACAGCCTACCTAAAGCGGCAGCAGGGCCACACACACAGTGCAGGAGTAGGAAGCCAAAGGAACCGGCCCCAGGTGGGAGCAACCCGGCCCCGGTACAGACTCCCTGGAAAGTCCTCTACAAAATACCATCTACAGTAAAGACTTGGAAAACTACAAAACCGTGAGTCTGTGTAATTCTTGTGCTCGAGCCCTACTCTCCCTCACAAACTGTTATCATCTCTACCACTACCCCTACCCTGCATCATCCATAGACTATCAACACCACTGCCCCGGGGAACCAGGCTCTGCCTGGAGAGCCGTTACATCACCAACTGCCAAACATCACCCCCGAAGGTTCTACAACAGCGGTGGTCACCCTGACCACATACCACGGGAGGCATCACGACTATATCCCCTGTAAATAACCCCCAAACCCATTACGTGTGGGCCCGGGACATGGTCCAGACCAAGACCACCCTGATTCCCCGTGATTTCCCGGTCTGGTACCGAGTACCCCATCCCAGTGGGCTCCACATTCCCATCAATGTTATGCCCCACACCACACAGTTGGGATCACTATCAGTGTCGTGGAGTATTACAGTAAATAATAGGGTAGGTCAGAAACCTGTTTTGGCCTAGTGGACCAGATAAACTCAAAGCTCATGCAAGCGTTCCCATCAATGTTATTTCCCGCCACACACAGGTGGGACCACTATCAGTGTCGTGGAGTATTACAGGAATATCTAGTGAGGTAGGTCAGTGACTTGATTAGCCCTAGTGGACAGGGGAGATTGACCAAACAATGCTTTCAAGCACTCAAAATTGGAGGATGTGAATTTTGCAAATTTGTTATTCACTGGTTCAAAAAGGTTGAATATTCAGAAACAGGGGCAGGAGTGTCAAGGATAGGCATTGACTGAGCTCAGAGGGCCCTACTCAAGTCAAGCAACAAACAGCAAGGAGGCCCCAACAACAGTCTCCATTTAAGAAAAAAAAGATTAGGCACAGTCACCACTTAAGTGGCATCAATTGCCCCAGAGTTGAAATACTGAAATGTGGAGTTTAATGCTGCACATTGTAAAGTACACAATCTTCCATTCTCCCCAGGCTGACACAGGGGTGGCAAAGTCCTTGCGGATCCATGACTTGTTCATTTTGATAAATGTGAGTCTGTCTACACTGTCAATGGACAGCCGCGTGAGCTTATCCGTCAGCACACTACAAGCAGCGCTGAAGACACGTCCAGAGAGAACGCTGGCTGTGGGGCACAACAAAATCTCCAAGACATGAGTGGCAAGCTCAGGCCATTTTTCCAGTTTTGAAGCACAAAATGAACAAGGGTCCAGTTGCCCAGTCATGGCATCGATATTCAGCTGTAGATACTCCTGTACCATCCTCTCTAGACGTTCAATATGTGTCAGACTTGTTCTCTCTTCTGGCTTTGCAAAGGATGGTCTAAAAAATTGGTGTAACAATTCCACAAAATTGCTGTTACCAGATAGACTGTTACTGTTAACGTTTGAGTGATGACAGCTCGACGTTCCCAGGGTTGGAATGTTAGAACTGCAAAATTCATTATGTGCTCCAATGGTGTTTTGGGGAAAAGCAGATCTAAGATTATGTAAAAGTTTCTGTTGATACTCCTGCATTTGTGCGTCCCTTTCCAGGGCAGGAATTAATTGGGCAAATTTACTCTTGTACCGGGGATCTATCAGTGTGGCAATCCAGTAGTCGGCATTACTTCGAATTCTAATAACCCAAGGATCATGTTGCAGGTAGTGCAGCAAGAAGGTGCTCATGTGTCTTGTGAAATCCAGAAGGACCAAGTCCTTGTTGTGTTGGTGGCGGAGAGGTAACATTCACGCTTCTTTCCTTTGCCCTCTCCCCCCAACCTTGCACAACAGAAATGTGATCAAGATCTTCCTCATCTACTGAGTCTACTATGCCCATCGCCTCTTCTTCCTCCATTTCTTCCTTGGCTCCTGCACCTTCTTCAACAGTTTATATTAAACGGTTGTCATGGTCTGGTGGGCGCTCAGAGATAGATCAGGATCCTGTTCAGTATTAAGTCCTTTATTCCAGATAACCTCCTTCTTCAACAGTTTGGCTGCTACCATGCGCCTTCGTTAATCCCTCTCCCCCAAACTCCCATGCCAGCCGCCTTGGTGCTGCCGACCATCTGCACTGTGAGATCTTGTTATGCCTTTCGCATACGCCTCCCCCTGTACTTCTTCCCTTTCCTCTTGGCCCACCACCTGACTCTGAATATTGGTTAAAGTGTTCTCCGGCATGTAGATGACAAGAATTGTCATACTGATAATGGCATCATCAGCTCTAAACATCTTAGTAGCCATTTCAAAACTCTGCAGAAGGGTGCAGAGGTCCTTGATCTGAGACCACCCCAGCAGCATAATTTGCTTCACCTCTGGATCGCGTTGGCCCAGGCTATATGTCATAACATACTGCACCAGGCCTCGTCGCTGCTGCCACAGTCGCTGCAACATGAGCAGATTGGAAACACTTCTGGATCGCCACAGCAAGTGGGTATCAGGCCTCCTTGTCTCTTTTCCCTTGGGTGAAGCCCCTGCCCTGTGTGAAACTTGGTTGGCCTCCTCTGCTCTCCTATCACCTGTGCTAAATTGGGATAACCCGCGTTGGTCTGCCGCTATCTCTCTTCTTGCGGTGCCTGGCTCCCTTGTTGGTGACTGCACAGATGCCCAGGAGACTGAAGTCTCCACAGTAGACTGGTATTCTCTGCTGGGCTAGGTGCTCTCCTGCAGAAGCGGACTCCGGTGTCCGGGATGCTTTCGGGGGTAAACCAAGATGGCACCTCGGTCCCCAAACTGCTCTTTCTCTGATACTCTTTCTCCTTGCCTTTGACTCCACTCTTTGGCCCTGCAAAGAATAGGTTGGAGGCTGTTCCGTGTCACTAGCTCAGGCCTAGCGCGGCTCCAACCACCAGGACGTCTTCCCAGCTCTTCTAGCATCTGCACACTCTGACTAACTCAGCCCCCAGCACCAGTTTTTATAGGGGGATCTTGCCTAAGGGCAGCAAGTTGAGCTCCCCCTACTGTGCTGGGTTGGAAGGTGTTGTTTTTGTCTTGTACCCGCTGTGGGAATCCATCCATGCTCTAGGTGAGTCTGAGGTTACCTGTGTGAGCAGGGCGCCACATTTCCCCGTAGGTAAGATCAATACTCCTGGACTGAGAAAATATTTGGTTAATGCACAAACAAATTACATTTTTCAATATTAGCAGGTAACATATGTACATAGTCTAAAAAATTCAAAAATTTACAAAAACTACTGAAAAATGGCAAAACAGGCACAGTCCATACGGTGCTAGTCCATCCACTGCAGGCTGTGAAACAAGTTGGTTGTCACAACAGTCCTGTGACTATGGTGACTATGGTCCTTTTAAGGTTGTAAAACTGGGAAAAGTCTTTGAAGAGTCTTTACAGTATAGCAGTGGCGGACCTTGACCCCAGGGGGCCCTGGTGCAGCCATGTTAAGGAGCGGGGGAGGGGTGCTGGCGGCCGGCGGCGCGGTCCGGGGGGGGGGTTGGCGGGGGTATTCCTTGGTGTGGTGCGGCCATGTTGAGGAGCGGGGGGGGGCGTGCTGCTGGCGGCTGGCGGCACAGTGCTTGTGCTTGCAGCAGCTCTCCTACCTGCTGAGCCGCGCCGTTCCCGGGAGCAGGAGGAGCAGAGAAGAGGAGGGGTGGGATCAGGCAAGGGAGGACCCTCCTCTCCTCTGACGTCGGGTTGCGGGGGTCGGCTGGGGGCCCCCTAGCCGGTCGGGGCCCTGGTGCAGCTGAACCAGCTGCACCATGGTAGTTCCGCCTCTGCAGTGTAGTCTTTGTAAGCTCCTTGTAAAGGGTTAAAGTCTTTCAAAGTCCAACACACTCAATAGATTCCTTACAAGTAAAGTTTCTGTAGGCTTAAAAATTCAAAATACACAACAACACTTACTACGGGTGCCTCGGCGTAGGAATCGTAGGTACTGAAGGGGCCTCCACTGGTCATAAGCGCTGTAGGCCTCCTGGCCCTGGGGTCACCTACTGGGCAAGATTTTTCTCTCCCTAGACAGTTGTTTACGCCAACTCCACTCACCCTTTTTTTGATGTTGTGTACCTGGTGTGACCTGTTTTAGCCTACTCTTCACCCTTCTGTACACTACTATTTACATTTTATGTACATAACTGGTTTATGTTTACATTTTGTACCTACTGCACCCAATCTCCATACCTGGATGGGGGTTGACCTTGTGTGCTACGACTAGATCTACGCACTACTGGTGTGGATGTCTCAGGTGATGTGTCTGCAGAAGAGTGGAAGGTGGGTAAGTCAGGTAAGCATCTGCGTGACCTTAGTCTCACTACAGGACTAACAGGTGCACTGATTGCAGGATCCTCTGTTTCTCTGACAACGAGTGTTTCTTCCTGAACGCTTGGGATGGTTTCTTGAGGTTGGTAGAAGTTGATTGGAACGATTACGGCTCCTTCATGTTGAGTCCAATCCTCCAGGAAATATCCACGTATTGTGGATATGACTTCCTTTTTTGGTTCTTGGCATGGAGTTGGGGGTTCATAGGATTCATTTTCTTCTTCCTGTAGGTCTTCGGTCTTCCATGCTTCTGGGCATTTCTTCAGATGATCTCTGGAGACTGTTTGCGTTGTTTTTCCTCCATTTTTACTGATGAGACAGATTTTGGTGTTATCAAAGTTGGAGTTCAAAACAGTGTAGGGTTCTCTTTCCCATTGGTCATAGAGTTTATGTCTTCTTCTTTTCCTTTTTAAGACAATACTTCCGGGTAGTATAGGTCCTGCTGGTGCACTTTGGCTGAAGTTTCATTCTTGTCTGTGTCTAGCTTTTTCAAGACTATTCTCAAAACATACTTGGACTTGTCTATACAGCTCTAGACGGTTAGTGTTCCAGTCAGAGTTGGAAGTTTCTGCTTTTGATTTAATGACTCCTAATTCCAAATCTACCTGTAGTTTTCCTGTAGGTGCTCTCATTAGATACGCAGGGGTACAATTAGTTGAACTGACAGGGATGTCATTGTACATATATACCAGATATATACCAGTTTTTCTGGCCATTGGTTTCTTTCTTCAAGAGGCAGTATCTTGAGCAAGTCAATGATGATGTTATACATCTTTTCACATAGGCCATTGGACTGCGGGTGATAGGGTGTAGTTCTAATCTTTTTACAACCATGAAGATGAGAGAATTCCTGAAAGATTTCAGCTTCAAATGCAGAACCTCTATCTGTTAGGATCTGTTCTGGGTAGCCTAGTGGCCTACAAAAGACATTTTGGAAGGTCCGTGCGGCTGTTGCATCTGTGAGATCTTTCACTGGAGCTACCATCAGGAATCTTGAATAATGATTCACCATTGTTAAAGCATATGTATAGCCTGTCCTGCTTGGAGTTAATTTCACCTATTCCAAGGCTACAATTTGGAGTGGTTGCGTTATTACAATGGATTGGAGTGGTGCCCTTTGACTCTCTTGGTCTTTCCTTCAGAGGCTACATGGTCCACAGTCTTTACACCATCTTTCTATGGATCCTCACATGCCAACCCAATAGAATCTGTCTTTGAGCAACATCTCCAGCTTTTTCCACCCAAAGTGTCCTGTTTGATCATGGTAAGCATTTAGTACCATATGGCTGAAATAGTATCTGAAGTGAACAATTCCCAAACAGCATTCAGAGACCATTGGCATACCTGGTTACTCTATAGGAGTAACTCCCGCTCAAAACAATCATAATCTAATAACGATACCACCATGCATCCCGAACTGCCACACACAACCCCCCACCCCCACCCTAACCTATTTTACCCTCCCTTTCTGTTATACCTCTTTTTACCATGCTTACTCCCCTTCTTTTCTAAACCTCCACATCTAATTCAGCTGATTTACTGTTTATAATTGACTTCTTTTTAGAGGCAACATCTTCGACGTCCTCAGTTTAAAAGCCAACCTTGATTGCTTCTGCGTTTATTCTGAATCATCACTAACTGTCTGTAATTATTCTCGCAAAGCAATAAAAAGAATTTTGAAATTAAATGAAATCAACAGCTGATGTGTCATCTGTTCGTTTGAGATAGGCTGCGGGAAAGCCGACGGTGAAGTCTTTTAACTGCCGGCTTTCCCGCAAGCTATTTCAAATGAACAGCTGATACATGAGCTGTTCATTTGAAATAGCTGCGTTGCTGTCATAGGGTTCATGGGAGTTCATTCTTGACAGTATGAACTCATATGAACTTTCCCACGGCCTGGTTGCACTGCTCAGCTACATCTCTAACAGAGATTCTCTACCAGAGATGTTGCTGAGCTAAACAAGAAGCCTCATTTGGACTATGTTGGAGGGGGGAAGTTTGTTTTGAATAAAGATGGAGTAACTAATTGTGATTTGTTTTTTCTTTTTAATAAAACATTTTTACTCTGTGTTGTGTTTTTTTTAACTCTTCACTAGAAATTCATGGCAGTCATGTCTAATATTGGTGTGACCCCATGAATTTCAGGCTTAGGACGAGCGGATAATACAAAGCTGGCCCTAACCCCATTATTACCCAGTGAGCCACCGCACCAGGGCCCTGAATTAGCTGGATACAGCACCTGAAAATGGCGCTTTTATGAACGCGCCATTTTCTGGGGTGGTTGCGGACTGCAATTTGCAGCATGGGGTGCTCTGAAAGCTTAGGCCACCCTGCACTGTTGATTCCAGCCTCAGCTGCCTAGTTGTACCTGGCTGGGCACCAAAATAGGGTGAAACCTACATTGTTGTTTATTTTTATTATTTCATGAAATTCATGAAATAATTTAAAAAAATGAACTTCTCTATATTTTTGGTTCCCAGCCGGGCACAACTAGGCAGCTTGGGGTTGGGGGCAGCCCGTACCTGCCTGCTGAACCTGCCTGGCATACAAGAATATGGAGAAACCCATGTCAATTTTTTTTTTTTAATAATTCAAATAAAATATATGACCTGAGTTGCCCCCCCACGATGCCGCAGCACTTCGGGCTCTCCTTCAGAGACAGAGGGGATAGAAGCTTTGTTTGTACCCTTGGTATCTGATGCAAAGCCAAGAGTGTTCAGCACAGACATGAGGGCCGAGGGGTTAATAATGATGCAGCTGCTAAGTGTACTTGTGGTTTTTTTTCGTTTTTTAATGAACTATTAAAAAAGAAATTGAAGTGGGCTTCGCCATATTTTTGGAAGCAGAGCCAGGTACAGCAGGCAGGTACGGGCTGCCCCCAACCCCCATCTGTGAAACAGGCAAAGTGTGATCCTCCCCAAACATGTTTTATTATTTTATAAATAAACGTGGATTTTATGGACCTGGAGTGTCACAGATTTTCTTCTAATCTCAAACCAACCCCGCGTACACCTCCAACACCAAACCTGTTCCCCTTTCCATCACGACCTCAGAGTTTCCTACTCATGTTTAATGCATTCAGATTTGACAATGACTTGTTTGAGGCCAAAAAAAGGTAATTTAACAACAGAGAGATTTGACTATGACGTGTTTGAGGTAACAAAAACCTATTTGACAACTGAGATTTGACAGTAAGGCTAGGGTCACATTTGGGAGGTTGTTTTTTGGATGGCTGCGTTTAAGTCAGCAGTTTTTTTCCTTTGCCATTTTCCTGGCATTTTTTGCATGGCATATATGTACCATGCATTAACACATGTGTTTCCCATAGACTCTGATGTTAAAATAAAGCATGTGTTTTTGCAAACGCCCTCAAAAACGCTTCTTACCGCGTTTTTGGGGCTCCTGCAAAAATGCATAGTGTCAAAAGTGTTGCATTTTGACCCTGCATTTTTTGCATAGGAGCCTATGGAAGCGTTAAAGCTAGCGTTCTTCATAATTTGGAATTTTGAAAAACGCTGGCTTTTAGCGCTTCAATGGCTCAAGTGTGACCATAGCCTAACTTGTTTGGGGCCAAAAAAAAGGTTATTTGAGAACAGACGCAGTTGACTTGTCTAAGGCACAATAAGACCTCTTTGAGGAATGCACACAGATTTGGCAATCTGTTGTTGTAAGGAAACCATGCCTATTTCTGGATAGATCCTCTCGCCCTCACTTTTATTGAATAATAGATAGTAGCTAGCTATCATTCTGTATAGCACGCCGCAGTATGAAGCAGCGGCAGCAGCGCTGTCCCTAAGCAGTAACACTCTCAAAATGTTGCCGACGTGGCATGTCTGCTCCTGGGACATGTGACTTGGCGAGCCAATGATGCAAGCTCTTGTGTCTCAACATTATGGATGGTTTCTGCACCTTGATTGGTTGCAGGAACATCCACACAGTAATTTCTGGAAAAAAATAAAATCTGACTCTCCTCTGTCCTTTCTCCACCTGCTGCCCCTCATCAAACATGTCCCCCCTGCTCTCCTAGAAAGTCATAAGATAGAAGAAGATGAAGATTATCACTGGAAACACAATAATGTTTTTTCCATCTGAACGGTTACTAAACAAAGCCCAGTTTTCCCGAGGTTCCCGATCCCGAATCTGAATTGGCCAGGTTTGTGATGAAATTGGTGAACATGTTCAGAAAGATTTCGCTCAGCACTTCTGACATGCCCATTCCCGGGCTGGGGAAGACTCAGGAGCCGGGCAGCAGTTCTTCTTCCTCACTTCTACGTTATTTTCACGGGGAAAGATGGGGGCCGAGGCCCGGTCCCGTGACCCTGGCTGTGTCATTTTAATAAACTGGGTCAGATGACTGGGGAAAGGGGTATTCATGACGCCACCTGCGCTATGCGGTCAGGGCAGCCGCCGCTGCTTCTGAACCTCTGGGAATGGTGACCAGCAGATTGGATGGTTCCACTCTCCGCAGGTGGAGCGTGGTCCCCAGGGCAGCAGTATGGAGGAGTCAGTTCGTACCTTGGCAGATGTTCACTGGGTCGTCAGTAACCCAATGTCTCATGAGGCCTCTGTGGCCGGTGATCACCGCTAAAGAAAGTCTCACACACCACAGCTGAAGTTCAGTTACTTTTACTTGGTGGTTTAAACATGACCGTCGGGTACGTCCCTTGGTTGTCTTCAGAACTGGGTTAGTGCAGTCGAGCCTGGGTTGGTGCCCCTTTCCTTCTCACTAGATGTTACTGTCTTTGGTGGTCCCATCGTGCTAAAAGCTTGTCTCGCCGCTCCTTACTCAGCGCCTCCGCAGCACAGAGCTCAAGTACTGACAGCCACGAGTGCTGATTTGTACCCCCTCCCGTTAGAAGCCTGGGTCCTGCAGTTCAAGAGTTCGAGCATGAAGCATCCGCGCCGTGTTCAGGGCCAGGTCCCTGTGTCATCCACCAGCCCCTCTATCTCGCCAGATATGGACGTATTGGGAACTACGTCCTGTTCTGTACCCCAAGGGCTCCCTTCTTCCTCCACACCTCTCAGTCTTTCCCTCCCGGGGAGAGTGTGGTCATGCTCCAGCCCACGGGAGTCGGCACCACACCGCCCCTACACTCCCGACTTCATCTCCACTTCTTTCTCGGTGGTCTCTCCTCTCCAACTCTCTTTTTACTACACTTCCCTGACCCCCTTTTGGAGCCTGGGTACTCCTTCTTTGTCCACCTACTGTCCCAGGGGCCTATGGGTTGTGCGTTTGTGTGTGTATGTGTTTAGCTCAACTGCAGCATCCCGACACCTGTAGAGCAGAGGCACAACTCTCCCTAATCGCAGGAGTGCAGTACCTCTGGTGGGGCACCACATTCCCCCTTGGTAAAGGTTAGCTTGTCACAGACATTCACAAAAGTTTTTTTTCTTATAAACAATAATAACAATAACATGAACATCACTCAGCATTTTCCTTCCCTTTCGGGAGGCACTTGTACTTAAATATTGCAAAAAATCAGTTCTGTCTTTTAACGCAAAATTAAAAATAAAATGTCCGGAAAACAGAGTCCTGAATAAGTGCTCATATAAAGCAAAACATGAAGTCCACAGTCTCATGAGCAGCATCCCCTACCAGGGCTCAAAAACAGTTCTTTGTCACAAGTCCTCCGCCCAACTATACGGTGATCATGGCAGGTTAACTATACACACATTTTATATATTTACATTTTTACAACTTCGCGGTACCTCACTAACCAGCTACATACATTATTTACACTCTTCAACACTCTAACTACTATTCACATGGGCTTTCTAGGTCTTACTTTAGGGGTAAGGGCCACTTACCTGCAAATCGTCCTCTCCTCTCAAAAGTCCAGCCGGCTCTGCATATGGGTCGAGGCTGCAGGAGTTTGTACACCTGCAACGCATACCAGCCTCTTCATCCCATGCACCGCATGTAGCCAACCTCCTCTCCGTGGCGGAGGTCCCGACTGAAGTGTACCTTCAGGAGATACGACTCGACGTCCCTTCTGCTGACGAAAATATCCTGCTCCAAGATGTACTCCTTTATAAACCCCCAGCCGTTCCAAAGGTGGAAGTCCACAAACACTCCATGGCACCACTCCACTGGGTTACGGACCAAAGTCTTTCTCATGCATGGCTTCTCCTCCAAGTTAGCCTCGTCCTGCTGCTGCCTGCAGTCTGGGCTGGAGCAGTCGTCGCTCTTCCTCCTCAGTGACTTGTCTTTGCGCCCAGTAGTCACCATCGTGCCTGCTCTCCACCTGGGCCACAATCGGACACCCTTCTGTCAGGCTTTCGTAGGATGCCCAATGTGTCCTTCCACCCGCGGCCTCCGGGATCTCTGCCGAACTCTCACTGCTATCCTGCTTGGCAGCTGCACCCTGTGGCTCTGGTTGCGGTTCTGGTTCAGGTGGGTTTGGTATGGCAGCCGGTGGCTCCTCTGTAAGCTCTGGTGTTACTGGCTTCCTGGCTTGTTGGTTCCTCCGCTGGTGCTGCTTCTGGTGGTTGGGGAGGCTCTGGCACCAGTATTCATAGTGCCACTTTCTGCAACTGGGACTGCTTCCAGGTGTTAGCGGCCCACAACTGCGAACTGTTCAGCAATTGGCTCACTTCTTTCATAGCCTCCTTAAAGTCATTGGAACCGGTAAACTGTACCCAATCAATAGCCTTCCTAGTAGTATTGGGAGCTTTCTCGCATTCTGGTCCGCCCACTAGAGTGTCCTAACCGATGCTTGCCATGATGCCTCCTTGCTCCTTGCACCACATGACTCTCAGTACTTCTGGATTTCTTGGCCTCACCCTTCCGGCCCTCTTTCACTCCTCTAGTCAGCAACACTCGATAGCAGGCCCCTTGGCTTTTCTTTAGTACTCGGGGCGGGCCTGCTATTTTGTCCATTTTCCAAGGTCCTTCCCATGACAAGGGCCTAGACACACCCCCAGACCTACACGTGGCACTTGTTCTTTTCTCATTACCCATTTTTGCAAGCTAGTTCTTACACAGTCTTTTTTTTTTTTTAGTTAAATTTGTCTTTATTGAATTTTATAATAACAAAAATAGGCTTTATCACAGAAAAAAGAAATAAACGATGTTAACATCCATAAGATTAAAGCCGGGGAGACTGAATAACACAGAGTGGAATATGAAGTGTCATCCCCCAGTCCCAATACAGCATCACCCTAACTGTCGTTCAAGAAACATGAGAATTGGGCATGCGGAGCAATGTTTGTGACTCTCCTTTCGGGAAGTCTATAAAAGAGATTCTCTATCCCATGTCAAAGATACAGGGGGAAGGTCAAAAAAAGAAACATACACAACCAATCGGACGTCCAGGAGGGGAAAGGGGGTGAGGGAGAGGGTAGGGATAGAAAGGAAAGAGCTAGGTGAAAAAGGGGTCTGAATGGAAACTAGAATATAAAATGTATGGATTACAAGTCAGCTGGTCTGGAATGTGAAATGGACAGAAAGAAGTTCCCCAAGTCTGGTAGGGTTCAAGAGAACATCTCTCTAAAGTTAGGGGCATCCCTGAAGAGGATCCACTCTGACTATATACTAGTGAATTGAGGCAGAGTCTGCTCGAACCTGGCCAATACCTCCTCAAGTCTACAGAGATTCCATTTCAGTATACCATTCAAAAATTGAAGGTGAGGTCTGATCTTTCCAATGGCGGGGAACTTCCGACCGGGCTGTGCAGAGGAAAAATCTAAGGATGTCTTTCTTCTGAGCCCTCGGAGAGCCAGGGAGCAAAGAGAGTAGGGCCATCTCAGGAGAGCCTTCCAATTGTCTACCGGTGACCAAACCAAGCCTCTGATCAGGGAGCAGCCCCATCAGACATGTAACAGAGTTCCCTCCTCAGAACCACAACGCCAACAAAGATTAGAGGTGGTAGGAAAACATCTATGCAACCTGTCTGGAGTGAGGTGCCACCAGAAATGTAACTTGTAACATTTTTCCAAAGCATCGCCTGAACCAGACGTCTTCTGAGCCATAAGGAAGCTCCTCTCCCGTTCGACTACGGAAATAGCCCTTCCCAAGTCCCTCTCCCAGGACAAACGGCAACTGTGGGTCTCTGTATTTATTGCTGCGGACAGGACACGATGAATAACTGATATCCCTTGAGCGGGTGCCTCATCCTCGGTAAAAACCTGTTCCATGGGGGTTAAGCAGATATTCAGGCCTTGCGGAAAGGTGGCTGAATTGAGGAAGGACCTTAACTGAAGGTATTCCCACCATTTCAAATTTAAATCCGAAGATGCATTTTGTAGAACATTGAATGAGGGTAGTTCACCATCCCTTAAAACCTGACCAACGCGGGTTTCATCCCGAGCTGTCCACAGCAAGAGAGCAGAGCTAGACATCCCTTGGGGGAAAGCTGGCTTACAAAACAGTGGTGTCAGAGAACTCACCGACGGAATGTTGGGTAAATCTCTTAAGGGCCACCCACCATGCCCTGAGCATCTCCACAGTAAGAAGAGCAAGGCATCTAGTGTGACCTACGGCCTATGGAGGAATCCACTGGGGGAAATGTAGAGGAATGTTCAGACCCGCCTGTTCGATCTGAACCCACTGCTTGGCCACGGCCCTGAATTTCCAGTCCAAGAGTCTCACCAGGACTTCAGAAAGACAATATCTGCGGAGATCAGGGAGTCCCGCCCCTCCCGCACTCCAAGGAGCTGACAGGATCCCATAACCTACCCTAGGTTTCATACCATTCCATATAAACTTAGAGATCAAGGAAGGGAGCGTGTGGAAAAATGTGCTATGTGGCCAGACGGGTACGGTTTGGAAAATATATTGAAATCTTGGCAATATATCCATCGTAATAACGGGGATTCTGCCGAGCCAGGACAACTTCAGAGGCCTGTATGAACCCAGGAGGGTCCCCACTCTATCCAACAAGGCCTGATGGTTCAGATGGAAGGCCCTAGTCAGGTTGTCGGGAACCCACATGTGGCGCCCCGCAACGAGTGCGTCACAAGAGTGTATTACAGCCCAGACTGAAGCTGTGATATGCTCTGACTAAGCGATGACATGGTTAACTCAGAGCTCCATACCTCACATGCATCACCAGATAGAGGGCCAATAAGGTCCTGGTGGGCGGAGTGTGGGCAGTAGTCTGTAGTGGAGACGTAGAGAGAGGAGAGAGAGGACGTGACCGAAGAGGAACCTAGGAGCGGGGGCTCTGCACAGTTCCGTTCAGCCCCTGGGCCACCACCCCAATTGGGCGCCATCACCCGGTGCCTTAACAACCGGAATCGGGCATTAATGTGCTGGTTCCAAAAACACCCGTGCCCAGTTGCAGCCGGTTTACTGGTACCGAAGCTAGGAGTAGTTCAGCACTTCTATGCGAACCAGGAGTGGAAGGGACCACTTTACAGGAGCACCCCACCACCGCCAAACACAGTCGTTTAGCCAGCGGAATACCCACCAAAAGGACCCAAGGCTCCCCAAAACACCTGGAACGTATACCCGAGTAGGGCATTGAAGCAGCCTCTTTGTACCTGATCTGGCATTCCTGGGCGACAATGGCAACACAAGTTAGTTAGAATGGAGGAACACCGCGGAGCTCTGAGGAACACTGGTCAATGCTGAGTCCACCCGGTCCGTTACCCGTCACTGTATGCCATGTATCATCTGCTGGTTACAGTAAAATACCCGTTACAGAGACTTACAGTGTCAGTGCTTTCTTATGAACTGTCCATCTCCCCGCACTAAGGTAACCGCAGCTGCCTCAGAATATCTTGCGCAGCTCCTGGCTCCGGGGATCATCGCTCATCCTGTGGGGAGCGTTCCATCTCGCTGCATCCCATCCTCCGGAGGCCCCGCAGCGCCGGTACAGTTTCCAGAATACTCATAGGTGGCGTCACGAAACAATTTAACCCCTAAACTGTTCAACCGATGACGTCTTTATTGATCTGGACCACCGGGCCCCACTACCGGCAGGCGCGGTCTATCCGTGACAAGGAGGAAGAAGAAAACGCCTGTTCCTCGGAGTCCCGGCCGTGGTGAGTCACACACTCCTAGATAGGATAAGTAGCCCTGTTTGCAACGAAAAGAAAAATCCCTCATCAGGGAGGAGACTTCTTTAGGTGGTAAGGAAACATTCATAGCCTCAGGTTTGGTGTAATTTACTTTAAAATTACTGAGACCTCCGAATGTCTCAAATTCCTTCAGCAGCACTGGGAATGTAGTAATCGGATTTGTGACTTATAGAAGGACGCCGTCCGCAAATAGAGCTGTCTTATGGTGGCTTACACAGTCTTTTAACAGTTCTTTCAGGCGCATGAGACCCGGTGTTACTGGGCCGCTCGTATCCTGTTCGTGATGAAAGCTTGACACGCCCACTCCAGGGCCAGGGAAGACTCGGGAAGCGGCAAGCAGTTGTTCTTCTTCATGGCTCAGTTCTTTTAATGGGGACAGATGGGGGCCAAGACCTGATCCTGTTACCATGGCAGTGTCATTTTAATAAATGGGGTAGATGATGGGGGATGACTGGGGAAAAGGGTATGCATTACGCCACCTGCGGCACGCGGCCAGGGCGGCTGCCGCTGCTTCAGAAGCTCTGGGGACAGTGACAGGCAGCTTGAATGGTTTTGCTCCCCACAGGTTGAGCACCTTCCCCAGGGCAGTGGGATGGAGGAGTCAGTTCGTACCTTTGCAGATGTTCACTGGGTCATCCGTACCCCAATGTCTCATACGGCCTCTGTGGCCGGTTGTCGCCGCTAAAGAAAGTCTCACACACCACAGCTGGAGTTCTGCTACTTTTACTTGGTGGTTTCAACATGGCTGCTGCCAACCTCCAGTTCAGCGTTGTCTCCAGAACTGGGTTAATGCAGTCGAGCCTCGGTTGATGCCCCTTTCCTTCTCACTAGGTGTTTCCATCTCTGGTGGTTCCCTCGCACTAAAAGCTTGTCTCGCCGCTAATTAATTAACGCCTTCGCAGCACAGAGCTCAAGTACCGACAGCCACGAGTGCTTATTTGTACCCCCTGCCAGGGCACTGCTCTCTACTTCAGCCTCCCTTCCAAGTTGTGTTGGGTGTTTGGCCATGTGGAGCCCACTGGGACGGGATACTCGGTACCGGACCGGGGTACTGCAGGGAATGTCACGGAGGTCCTGGTCCAGACCATGTCCCGGGTTCTCACAAGTAAAGGGCTATTTACAAGGATAAGTTCACTGTGATGCCACCCACGAGTTTTGGTCAGTGATGGGACCAACGCTGCAGCGCAGCGCTGCTATGAGGATGGAGGAATGGATGGGCTGCAGCTGGATGGATGAGCCCACCGCGAGTCGGGCTGCTCGTGGCAGGATAAAAGGTATGAAATGCACAGTTCAGTATACCTGGAATCAGACACGGACACGGAAGCAGCGTTCACCAGGTTTACTTTCTAGTTCTCCAAGCAGTTCACAGCAATGCACAGTACAGCTCTCAACACAGTTTAGTTAACTCCGGGAACACTCCACCCTGTGCAGCCAGGCTGTCGCTCTGAGACTCCTCATTCCTTCTATGTGTCCTTTCAGGCTGTTCTCTCTCTCTCTGTTCTCTCTCTGGATAGTATAGCTGCAGCTCGGACCCTTGTAGGTCCTCTTGGTTGCTGTTGTGCTTCCAATCCTTGTGTTGGGTACTCCAACCTGGAATTGAAGCTCCCCGTCGGTTTGTCTGGGAAACCGGAATATTGCTTCAGTTCCCCTCAGAGCCGACACTCATGGTTACTGCAGGCTAGGCACATACCAATCTTCCAAGACGTTACCAGGCTCCATCTAACCTGTGTGATTCCAGCATAATCGGGGAAACCTTCTCCACCAGTTAGTCAGTGCTGCCGTGTTCCTCGGACCCAGTAATGCTGATCCGGTCTCTGTCTTCACACTCCCCTGGGATGCCGGCTATGGACGAGCTTACTCTCCATGGTTTCTGTGACTCTGTGGATTCTGCATCTCCAGGAAGCCCAACCCCACCGGGATGTGTGTCACTTTCCTTCTGCTGTCTTTACCTCTCGGCTCACTCTGGCCTACGAACTTCTTCCTCCTCTTTCTCCTCTATTTGAGCTCTCTGTCACCTGATCTACATTCTTTCCCACCCACTTTCCTCTAAACCCACCACCCCTTGCCCGCCTAGAGTCCCGGGCTCCGGGTTGGGTGCTGACTCTTGTGGGTGTGTGTGCTGTGAGGGTGTTTGATGCACAAACTGTCTATCTTCCTGCCTGGCTGCAGTTCCCTATGTGGCCACCCGGGTCACAGGGGCACCACAGCCACAGCTCCCATTAGAAGCCTGGGGCCTCTTGTTCAACGGTTCGGGCATGAAGCATCCACACTGTGTTCAGGGCTGAGTCCCTGTGTCGTCCACCAGTCCCTCTGTCTTGCCAGATACGGGTGTACGAGGATCTAGGTCTCGTTGTGTACCCCAAGGGCTCCCTTCTTCCTCCACACTTCTCGGTCTTTCCCTCCCGAGGCGAGCGTGGTCGTGACCCCAGCCCACGGGTGTCGGTACCACACCACTCCTACACTGTCGACTTCCACTCCACTCCTTTCTCGATGGTCTCTCCTCTGTAACTCTCTTGTTACTATACTTTCCTCTCCCCCTTTTGGAGCCTGGGTCCTCCCAGGATCCCAGGGGCCTACAGGTTGTGTGTTTGTGTGTGTGTTTGGCTCAACTGCACCATCCAGACACCTGGAGAGCAGAGGCACAACGCTCCCTAATCGCAGGAGTGCAGTACCTCTGGTGGCGGCCATACTTCTATTACTAAAGATTAGCAGATCTGAAATTTATTAGGTTTGATGACTTATTACAAATAATTTCATTGCCAGCAAATCCATTAGCCAAAAATTATTATACAGCAAAGCTTCCAATCACCCATTTAATAACAAAGCACAAACACAAAGACTTTTCATGTTTTGTAATTTTAAAACTAATTATAATGTGTCCTTTGTAGCAATCTGTGATCAGGTAAACTGTTCTGTGCTGATCCCTGGCTCACACTGCCGGAGTTACTGTCAGAGGTAACATCCGGCTGTGATGAGATGAGTGATGTGCCATATATTGTGTAATGTCCTCTGCTTCCTCCACACTTATATGCTTACCGGAGGCATCAGTCCTAATTGTAACCTGCATGTGGGATACTACTGCCCAGATGGCTGGTGCCAGTGGTGGGGGATCTGCTGCTGTTAGTGACTCCCATATTATCAGCCATGGGGGGAGATATTTACCATCTACATTGCTCTCTCCATTGTCACTGTTTCTTTTACCATACACTGTGTACAGAACTATATTAACTTTTGACAATCTTCTCCACCCAATCTATGTCCTCTTTACCTGAAAATGATGTATCACGTTATGCTCGATAAAAAGAAAATCATGGAAGCAGCATAGTTGAGGCATGCATGATTGTCAGCTTAGACTAGTAATACAGGTGGGCAGAATAGACAGGCACAGGTAAATGTCTACATGCTTTAAATTGTTTTATTTTATAATTGTTCAAGAAAATGTAACCCCATTCTCCAGAATTGCTAAATAAGAAAGATCCAGTGTGCAGTATTGGTGTTTGGGTGTATACAGATTGTGAATTTCACAGGGGACAGGATGGAGATTAGATGAGGATAGAGGAATACAGAGGACACAGAATAGAATAGGAGAGGGAGGAAGATGGAGGAGCAGAAGCAGGGAAAGACAGGAGACCGCAGGATCCATACGGATCCTGCATAGAATCGGATCGGATGGCTATTTGCCATCCGATTGCAGGGATCCGTGTGGATCTGTGCCTGTCCGTGGGATCCTCTTTCAAAGTCGGATCCCACGGAAAAGGCACAAAATCGTTATGTGAAAGCAGCCTAAGTCCAAAAAAACGTTCAGGGTCACAGGAGGGTCAAAATACAGCCTAGGAAAAACGGATTTGGCATGGAAAACACTTCCAAAAACGGATTGGCATGTGTGACCCTAGCTTATGCCTGGTCTGTGTTTTGCTTCATTTGCATTGCTATGCTTTTGTACCGCTAAAAACGCATCCAAAACACGTGTTTTTTGCCCCATTGATTTCAATGGAAATGCATGCAAAAACGCATGTCATTTTCAGCAAATGCAAAAATGTTGCTAGTAACGTTTTTGGGTAAAAAACGCTCCTAGCAATGTTTTTGGGTGCAGAAAAAAACTGCATTTTTTAAACATGTAATCCGTTTTTTGCATCAGTTTTTGGACTTTGAAAAAAAAAGTGCAAAAACTGATGCCAAAAACAGATCCTGGGCTTATTTGTGACCCAAGGCTGAGGCTAGGGTCACACATGCCAATCCGTTTTCCAGAGTGTTTCCCATGACGAATCCGTTTTTTTAGGGTGCTTTTTGAGCCTCCTGTGCGCCTGAACGTTTTTGGACTTAGTCATTTTTTCCAAAAAAACGCATGCAAAAACGGATCTGTTTTTTTAAGGCACCAAAAAAATGGATCAGTTTTTCCATGGGCCCCATGTTAAAAAAACGGATCCGTTTTTTAACTGCACCCAAAAACGTTGCTAGCAACGTTTTTGGGTGCAGAAAAAAACGGATAGGGTTTTTTTTAACATATAGGCTGGGGTCACACTGGGACAGGTAATTGCGGTTACCGCATCCATATCCGGATGCGGTAACCGCAATTACCTTCACACACATTTTTGTGTACATATCTGTTCTTAAAACTGGAATGCGGTGACCGGATTGCTCAGGATGTGTAATCTGGAGCAATCCGGTTACCGTATGCTTTGTTCATCCCTGCTGCCGCAGGGATGAACAAAGGGTTAACCTTAATAATAGCTGTGGACAACATGTCTCTAGGGGTGCCCACCCTCCCTAGAAACATGCTGTCCACTCAAGTGGGCATGTAAAGGGTTAATCTTGTAATTATTGTATTGCCGGCTATTGTAATGTATGTATAGTATCAGCCGCTGTCCATGGTCCTGTAACGATTGACATTAGGTGTATGGCGGTGCGCTGCCCATAGACCTAATGTTAAAGGTTTCAGGACCAAGGACTGGGGCTCATACATTACTTACATTACGTACAGTATCTCCTGTACTGTCAGGAGCCACCACAGTCATTCATAAAAATGACAAAGCCGGCAATACTATAATTACAAGATTAACCCCTCACATACCCACTTGAGAGGACAGCATGTCTCTAGGGAGGGTGGGCACCCTTAAAGACATGTTGCCCACAGCTATTATTAAGATTAACCCTTTGTTCATCCCTGCGGCAGCAGGGATGAACAAAGCATACGGCTGCCGCAGGCATTCACATATGCCTTGCAGCAGCCGCATGGGCTCCCATAGGAGCCCATTATAGCAATCCCCCTCCGGTTTCCTAACCGCTGTGAAAACTGCAGCCTGCATGATTTTTATCGCAGGCTACAGATCCACAAGCGGTAACCGGATTGCATGTAGAGCAATCCGGTTACTATAATGGGCTCCTATGGGGAGAGGTTCCTGATCCGGTTTTGAGCTTTTTGACAGCTCAAAACCGGATCAGGATCTTAAAATTTTAGCGCAAATGTGACCCTAGCCATAATCTGTTTTTTTGCATCAGTTTTTGTACTTAGAAAAAAAAAGGGAAAAACTGATGCCAAAAATGGATCCAGGGCTTATGTGTGACCCTAGCCTGACCCTAGCCTGACATGCGTTTTTGCATGTGTTTCCATTGAAATGAATGAGGGCAAGAAAGCACCCCAAAAATGCAGCTAGCAGAGTTTTTCGGCTGCTGCATAAAAACGCATACGTTTTTTAAAAAAACGCACACACATGCGTTCCCAAAAACGGATTTAAGGCAAAAAGTGATGGTATGTGTGAACCTGGCCATAGAAACGCAAATGAAGCAAAAAGCAACCCAGCATTAGATGTGCAACAGGCCTAATTGTAAACTAAATCATAGTAACATAGTAACATAGTTTTTAAGGTTGAAGGAAGACTTTAAGTCCATCTAGTTCAACTCATAGCCTAACATGTTGATCCAGAGGAAGGCAAAAAAAATCCATGTGGCAACACTAAGCTCCACATTGGGGGAAAAAAATTCCTTCCTGATTCCAGATACGGCAATCAGACTAGATCCCTGGATCAACGCCCTATCAAAGAATCTAGTATGTATAACTGATAATATTATAGTTTTCAAGAAATCATCTGATTGATCAATCCCACTGAGTATGGCCCTGCTTCAGCTGGCACATCTCTTATCTCTCCCACCTATCATATGAATCTCGGTATTTTCCAGACTTCTACCATCATCTTCTTCCCTCAGTGCTGCAGTTGTGTAACATGTTACTGAGTAGTAATGCAATGTTTAGCACTTTCTCTTCCAGTCTTTATTGCTGGGCTGTGAGCAAGGCTGTTCTCTCACTATTCTACATCACTTATCTATATCAGCTGCCCTCCCGGCCTCAGCTTTTATACTGGCTGCACTGGCTATGATAGTCCCTCCTGATCCCCCATGTGATGTGATAGCTGAAAGGCATTAGGCTGCATACTCACGGTACGTAGGAGCTGCATATTGAACACAGCTCCTCTGGACCTGAGTGAAGCCGCGGGTGGCCGCAGGGCGACTGCAGCCGCACTGTACTCACCGTGTGCAGCGGGTGCAGGGCGGCTCCTCCCTGCAGTCACCCGATGGGAGATGCTTCCAACTCTGCAGCATGAAATAAACATGCTGCGGAGGAGTGAAATGCCGGCAATCCGCACCGCAGCTGTCAGATCTCTGTGTTCAGGTTAAGCATAGTGAGGATGGGATTTCTTGAAATCCCATCCACTATGCTTATACTGTACGACGCAGCGTTTTGGACGCAGCGGCAAGACACTGCGTCCAAAATGCTGCGTATACTGATCGTGAGGATGTATTAACAGTGATTCTCACACAGTTGTATCTGAAGCCATATGAGGCTTCTGTGGCTAATGCAATCTCTAAGGGTACCTTTACACGCCGCGACGGCAGGCTGGATACATCGCGCTACTTCACGTGCACGAGCACACTCAAACGGCTACAAACGGTCAACGCACCCTCTTTACACGCCGCCACAAGGTGCGCTACGCCACGCTACATCTATAGCTAGCTACATCACCGGGTGTCTCAAGTAGCCAGCTGTTGCTCATTTACACACCGCTATAACCAGCTACTATGGGCGGACCTGGTGCAGCAGGGACAGCACATAGGCGTGCCACAATTGAGAGTACGAGACGTCCGTACGCTGATAGGACGAAGCAATAACATCCTGATTGGGCAGGCAACGCAGGAGGCTGAGTAATACAGCACGCTCGAGCGATTGTGTAGTGTGACTCGTCAGCTCCTTAAATATGCCTCCCTATGCAGCGTCTACCAATCGGCACGCAGCAGCTTCCACCAATGATCGCACATGGGGCGTGGTACCACGGAGCCAGGGTCACGCCTTAGCTACATTGCAGGCTGTCCCGAGTTCCCTTCCGTTGCTTCTTTACACGCCGATACAGCTCGCTACCATCGGCGATATAGCCATCTGTTTTCGAGCAGAGCCCATAAACAGATGTATCTGTCGCCGGCTGTAGCGTCGCGTCTTCAGACGCCGCTACGACGGGCTACATTGACGCTACAAGCTACATTTGTAGCCTGTAGCGCGATGTATCCAGCCTGCCGTGGCGGCGTGTAAAGGTACCCTAAGGGTACCTTTACACGCCGCCACGGCAGGCTGGATACATCGCGCTACAGGCTACAAATGTAGCTTGTAGCGTCAATGTAGCCCGTCGTAGCGGCGTCTGAAGACGCGACGCTACAGCCGGCGACAGATACATCTGTTTATGGGCTCTGCTCGAAAACAGATGGCGATATCGCCGATGGTAGCGAGCTGTATCGGCGTGTAAAGAGGCAACGGAAGGAAACTCTGGACACCCGGGGCTGTAGCTGCAATGTAGCTAAGGCGTGACCCAGGCTCTGGGATATCGCGATCATTGGAGGAAGCTCCTGCATGATGATTGGTAGTCGCTGCACAGGGAGGCATATTTAAGGAGCTGACCAGTCACACTACACAATCGCTCGAGCGTGCTGTATTTCTCAGCCTCCTGCGATGCCTGGCCAATCATGATGATATTGCGCTGTCCTATCATCGTACGGACGGCTCGTAATCCAAGATTGTGGCACGCCTATGTGCTGTCCCTGCTGTACCAGGTCCGCCCATATTAGCTTATTGTAGCGCTGTGTAAACGTGGTACGCTAAGCTACAGCTGGCTACTTGACACACCCGGCGATGTAGCTAGCTACAGATGTAGCGTGGCCTAGCGCACCTTATGGCGGCGTGTAAAGAGGGTGCGTTGAGCGTTTGTAGCCGTTTGAGCGTGCTCGTGCACGTGAAGTAGCACGATGTATCCAGCCTGCCGTCGCGGCGTGTAAAGGTACCCTAACAATGTCTGAGGCGGCCGTCACACGCTGAGATATCTATAGCGATATTGTAAGCGATCACGTGCACGCGCAATCGCTTACAATATCGCTCACATCGCTGGTGAGATGTCACACAGACAGACTCACCAGCGATGTGGAGCCGCGATCTCGCTGGTAACTATGGTACACATCGGGTAACTAGGCGCCGCGCGTCGCTTAGTTACCCGACGTGTACCATAGTTACCATCTCCCAGCATAGACTCTGCGCTGGGAAATCGCTCATCGTGGTGTTATACACCACGATGAGACAGATCGTCAAATCGCTCATCACTAGATCTGAGAACCGGAGCTCAGATCAGCGATGTCACGATCAAGCGATTTAACATCGTAAATCGCTTGATTACATGCAACGATTTCTTGCCCGATATCGCTTAAGCGATCAAAAAGGAGATCGCTTAAACGATATCGGGCAAGAAATCGTTCCGTGTGACGGCCGCCTAAAACACTATTTTGAAGACAGAAAACGGGGCACCGATCACTTGGAATCCAAAAACACGGTATAAGCAGTGTCAACTGCAGCAGGTCCGGGGGTGCGCAATCTTATAACAGCTTGAGGGATATATTCACAAAATTAAGAAAGAGGCACTCACCCGGTGGCAGTTTTTCGTCAATGGACGGCATTAATCAGCGTTAGGATACAGGGTGCAGGGGAGGGGGTGTCGGAGATGCAGACGACGGCACTGTTTTGGATCAAATGACCCTTCGGCTGCTCTTGGCTCAAAGGCTCCACAAGCTCAATTTCCTTAATAGGAGGAGCTGTTCTGACGTCATGTGTGGGCCAACGAGAAGAAAATCAAATGTGTGGTTAAAAACAATGTAATTAGCATTTACAAACAGTGGCTGCAAAATGAAATGAAAAAATAAGCATTTAGATATGATTTTTAACAAAAGTAGCTTAAAGTTACCATGTCTCACAAAGATGACATGTATTTGGTTACCAGGAAACACAATGCTTTGTATATGGTGGGCGGGAGCTAGCGCATGCGCACTAATTGCACGCGGATTTTTGTAGCTTATGCTGAAAGTCTAATAATGCCAAGTGTGACCAGAGCGGCTTGAAGAATAAATCCAAAAACCGCTACAGTACTAAAAATGGCGGAGGGTTGCGCATGCGTGCTAGTTATGCATACTCCTGTTACAACTAAAACTGGGAATATAGTAAGACCAAATTATAAGGCGGCTTAAGGGGGGTAAGCCCTAGAAATACCGTTGCTGTGATGGGCTAGGGTCACACTTGGAAGTGCATTTGCGCTCAGTACATCCAGATCCGGATGCTGTAATCGCAACTGCCTTCAGACACATTTTGCCTTTCTAAGTCCGCATGCGGTATCCGGATTGAACCTTAATGTTGAATCTGGTGCCCGCATGTGGATATTCCCAGGCTTTCCTGCATGGGTTTTGCGGTGGGGAATGAATTCAGCTAAAATCGGATTCTCCCAGATTGTTCCGGATTGACCCGGGTCCGGCTCAATCCGGCGCTCATTGACTCCCATGTTATTGTTTGCCGGATTGTGCCAAGTGTGACAAGAGCGGCTTGAAGAATAAATCCAAAAACCGCTACTGTACTAAAAGTGGTGGAGGGTTGAGCATGCGTGCTAGTTATGCATACTCCTGTTCCAACTAAAACTGGGAATATAGTAAGACCAAATTATAAGGCGGCTTAAGGGGTAAACCCTAGAAATACCGTTGCTGTGATAGAAATATATAACTCATAGCACCCAATGTGCATACTTTTATGGTCTAAAACATGATAGCGTGATTACGCAGTAGGGCCCTTATTAACCATAAGTTATGTTGCTCCGCCGGAGTTATCGTAAACTCCAAAGCATTGTTTCTGGGAACCACATGGTCATAACAGTATTGCTAGAAGAAGACTCAGTTCTGTTTGAGCATTTTTTTTAAAAACACAGAAGAAAAAAAGTTGAACAGGAAGAAATATTAAAAGACTATTATAACTCCTTTGAAACAAGACACTGTCTTAAGGTAACTACCTAAGAAGATAAAGGGTTATTGCGATTTTTTTGCTATACTCGTTCAAACCTAATATCTAATGTGTCCTAAGGGAAAAAGAAAAAACCCACTAAATATATGTAAAAAGATGGAATTAAACAAAATTATTTGTTGAGTGAAGACCCTCCTATATAGTATAGGACGTGACAGGAAGGAGAGGGAAGAGCAGAGGAAAGAATGAAAGGTATGAAGCATGGGGCCAAGAGAATGGGTGACAAAGACATTTTCGAAATAGATACAAGAGAAAGAAGGGGAGGAAAAAAATAATTTTTTACTCGATAAATATGGTCTGCTGTTATATTATCATTTTTTTTTACAGAATTAGACAAGGGAAACTGCGACCCGTATAGAGATATACTTCAAACTAATTTTTGTTATATTTAAAGAAATACAGCTAAATCCAGCTTATCATTCAAGCCCAGGCCGCTCTGGGCTCCTGTATTCAGGATCCATGCGGCCTCTGCTTGGAGCAAGCATTTATGATTATCACCACCTCTGTCTGAGGGAAAGATTCTCTCAAGGCCAGCAAAAGTGAGTGATTGAGGGTCTCCGTCATGGTACTCTCTAAAGGTACCTTTACACGCCGCTACGGAAGGTTAGAAACCACCGGGCTCCGGGGACAATTGTAACTTGTACCTTCAAAACACCGCGAGGTAGCGGCGTGTAATTCAGGTTGTTGCCACCGGTCTCTGTCGACACCTGTTTCCCAGCCGTGCTCTAAAACAGGTAGAAATAAACCCGATGGTAGCGGTGTGTAATCGAGGAACAGGAAGGTTTTTTCTACACCAAATGAACTCCCTGGGGCGTGACACAGCCTCCTGGATACCGCGCCCCATCAGCGATCATTGGTGGAGGCTGTGGAGGCTCCTGCGTTACCATTGGCTGTCCCTTCACAGGGCACCATATTAAAAGACATAACCATTCACAGCCCACAATGGCAAGGGCGTCATGTATTAGCCAGTCTTCCTGCGCAGGCTGGACAATCATGACGCTATTGCGTTGTCCAATCAACGCTTTAGCGTCATGAAATACACAACTCTGTAGCGGTGTGTAAATCAGGGACGGTGCTCCACAGAAGGTAACCTGCGGCACCCGTTGGTGCATCCAGGGATAGAAAAAACCTACTGTGGAGCACCTTGTAGCGGCGTGTAAATGCGGTATCAGGTACCGTTAGGAACCGTTGAAACGTGCTCGTGCACGTGAGACAACCGTGGTTTCTAACCTTCCGTAGCGACATGTAAAGGACCTCAATGTGTTTTATTAGTTTAGGGGATCCCTTTCCAGTTTTGATGGAATTGCAGTGTTCTCTAAAACGTACATTCATGGGGCGTATTGTTTTCCCTAGGTAGAACCGTCCACAAGGGCAGTATACAATGTACACAACCCATGTAGTTCTACAGTGAATGTTAGAGGTCACAACATGTGGCGTGCCTCCTACATTCAAAGAAGTACCTTTAATTGTGCACACTAATTGCAATGCAGGCATCTGAAGTAGCCACAACGCAGTTTGGTCCCCATCCAAGTGCCTGTGTGCCTATTAACCTTTGTTAATCTTTTCTGTACAATCAAGTCGCCTATGTTATGGCTCCGGCGATAAGTTATAGTTGCTTCCAGTTCTGAATTAAGAAATACACGATCATTTTGTATCACGTGCCAATGTTTTTTTATTGCTGCCGCTATTGTATTGTACACGGGGCCATGTTTAAAATTAAAAAATAATTTTTAAGGTGAATTACCCGTATTGTTTGGTTTATATTCACCCTTTATCACATGTGAGCGGGCTTTCTCTCTAGCTGATTTGAGTATTTTCACATTAGAGAGTACCATGACGGAGACCCTCAATCACTCACTTTTGCTGGCCTTGAGAGAATCTTTCCCTCAGACAGAGGTGGTGATAATCATAAACGCTTGCTCCAAGCAGAAGCCGCATGGATCCTGAATACAGGAGCCCAGAGCGGCCTGGGCTTGAATGATAAGCTGGATTTAGCTGTATTTCTTTAAATATAACAAAAATTAGTTTGAAGTATATCTCTATACGGGTCGCAGTTTCCCTTGTCTAATTCTGTAAAAAAAAAAAATATATAACAGCAGACCATATTTATGGAGTAAAAAATTAGTTTTTTCTTCCCCTTCTTTCTCTTGTATCTATTTCGAAAATGTCTTTGTCACCCATTCTTTGTGATAAGAATTGCCATTTTCTATATGAAGCTTCCTTTCTCTATTTAATTCTAAGAACGATCTTTTTCTTGTATCCCATATAAATGATCTATTAGATCCTGCCTGGTCCTTTTGATTCTCTTCTCTTGGCCCCATGCTTCATACCTTTCATTCTTTCCTCTGCTCTTCCCTCTCCTTCCTGTCGCGTCCTATACTATATAGGAGGGTCTTCACTCACCAAATAATTTTGTTTAATTCCATCTTTTTACATATATATAGTGAGTTTTTCTTTTTCCCTTGGGACAAATTAGATATTAGGTTTGAACGAGTATAACAAAAAAATTGCAATAACCCTTTATCGTCTTTTAGGGTACCTTTACACGCCGCTACAGGATGGTGGAAACAACCGGGTGCTTCACGTTCACGAGCACGCACAAACGGTTGAAAACGGTAAACGCACCGCCTTTACACGCCGCAACTAGGTGCGCTACGGTAGGTTACATCTATCTCTGGATACACCGAGTTATCCTTATGTAGCGTAGCGTCTCTCATTTTCACGCCACTACAACAAGGTAATATGGGCGGACCAGGGGCAGCAGGGACAACACATAGGCGTGCCATAGTTGTGGATTACGAGACGCTCGTACAATGATTGGACAATGCAAAAGTATCATGATTGGCCAGCCAGCGCAGGAAGGCTGCCTAATGCATGACGCTATAGCAAATGTGTAGTGTAACTGGTCAGCTCCTTAAATATGCCGCCCTGTGCAGCGACAACCAATCGGAACGCAGGAGCTTCCTCCAATGATCGCTGAAGGGGGGCGGTTTCACGGTGCCTGTGTCACGCCCCAAGGATGTATCTAGGTGGCGAAGAAAACCTAACCCAACCTTCTTTACACGCCACTACACGCCGTGACCATCGGGGTGAAATCAACCTGTTTATGAGCACTGCTCGGAAACAGGTACATGAAGCGACGGGTGGCAACAACCGGGTTTACACGCCGCAACATCGGGTTGATTTCGCGGTGCAAGATACATTTCTCACATGTACCCGGTTGTTTCCACCATCCTGTAGCGGCGTGTAAAGGGCCCATTAGGTAATTACCTTAAGACAGTGTCTTGTTTCAAAGGAGTGTGAGGCACCGCCGGCATGGTCCCCATGGCCGGGGCGCATCACATGCAGGATCAGGGTATGATCCTGTTCACAATGGCCGGTTTTATAGTGGATGATGCTGTGTGAACCTATCCGGAACACAAGTAGTTAAAAGTGTTAGTGGGTGCTGTAAAGCTGTAACAATCATGAGCCTAGTGAGCGGCACTGAGTGGCTCAGGAGATCGATGAGGCCCTGAGGAATGTAATAGGTGCTGATTGCTGACAGCCCAGGTGGGTGTGGCAGGTGGGTGTGTCCTGAGTAATAGCAGCCCAGCTGGATGAGTCAGAGTGGGAGTGGCAGGCACGATAAGAGCCTGCCAGCTGAGCAATGGGGAGATCATTATCGACTCAGAACTCAGAGACCAGAGATTGAAGCTGAGATCATGCTGAGAGATCATTCTGAGATCATGACCAGCCTGAGTGCAGAGCAGTGCAAGGCTCTGTGTGTATGGAATGGTGGGAGCATGCTAGCTCCATGCCGGTGCCTAGGTCTGGGGTCGTGGCAGCACCTGGAGGGGGAAGCCGTGGCTGACCCGGTGGACGCTAGACCGGACGTATCTCAACATGCGTCCGGGAAGGAGCCCGTGGGGATGCCTGGGGGAACCTGTGACACAGGTAGCGAGACCCGGATCCGTGCCCGGTAAGAAAAGCAGTTCCTGAATGCTTGTGTGAACTGTGCACCTTGTGTGTAAATCATGCAAGGCGAGCGTGGCCGCCATTAGGTCCAGTAAAGGACCTGTTGAACCTTATCAGTATTGTATGGCTTTTTAAAAGACCCAGCGAGTGAATGTAGCCTTATAGGGGCAGATGTATGAAGTGTGCCAGGCAGGCATAGACCGCCCTTGGGACCGACTCAGTGTAGTCAGTTATAGGTCCTGATGAACCGGAATGTATGTAGCCCTTTGGGAGGCGACTGTATGTAGCCCTTCGGGAGGCAATTTTATGTAGTGTGCCAGGCGGGCATAGACCGCCTTTGGGTCCGAGTCAAAGTACTCAGTTAAAGGACCTGATGAACCGGAATGTATGGATGTACTAGAGGTCAGTTGCAGGGGTTAATAGGGCTCCTATAGTAGGGTAACGGATGGTTGTCCCAGATACTAAGGTTTGCCAATCCCTGTTCTGAACCCAGATGTGCCACAGTCCATGGATGTCTATATGATGGGCTGTGAGCGTGTGAATGGACACGTGTGGTCCATGGTGGCTTATAGGATGGATCACAAACTGTATGTAAGAACCCGGTCAGGCGGGAGTCCTGATTCCGGGGTAGTATGAAGCTGGGGAAATAAAGCCAGGCGGCTGGTTCCGCCATTGGGACCCATAGGGCCCGTTGATACGGTAACTGATGTATTGTTAAATGTATGTGAAATGTAGATAGGGGACAGAGAGGTGGTTAAAGGACCCGGGTAACTATGAAATGTTGAGTGCAATATAAGTGTTATGTAATGTTATATGTAAATGTATGGTGTATTTATGTATGGTGTTTATAATCAATGTGATATGTGTCAATCATGCTACCCGGGTTATGTTGTTATATGTGAAAAATAAACGGGTAGACATTGGTTAAATTATAAACACTTGTCGTTATGCAAGCGGGTTCCCCTGGTGCTACCTCACAGGAGTTATAATAGTCTTTTAATATTTCTTCCTGTTCAACTTTTTTTCTTCTGTGTTTTTTTTTTTTTAAAATGCTCAAACAGAACTGAGTCTTCTTCTAGCAATACTGTTATGACCATATGGTTCCCAGAAACAATGCTTTGGATTTTAAGATAACTCCGGCGGAGCAACGTAACTTATGGTTAATAAGGGCCCTACTGCGTAATCACGCTATCATGTTTTAGACCATAAAAGTATGCACATTGGGTTCTATGAGTGATATATGTCTATGGTCACATCTGCATTCGGGATTGCAGAACCTGATCCGGTTTTGATGTATCAAAATTCTCAAAACCGGATTCGGATCTGCAGCCCATAGGAAACCATTCTATAGCAGGCTCGCACAACTTGATATTCGGTTACAGCATTCCGGTTGCCTTTGCTGCATTAAAAATCATGCATGCAACGGTTTTCGCAGCCGTATTCCGGTTTTGAAATGTCAACCGCAAATTTCATTGCAGCCGGGTTGCGGCACCCCGATTGTAAACCACTGCACAAAACATGGACAAAATCGGACTGCCCCGAATTGACCGGGGTCCGGCACAATCCGGCAAACAATAACATGGGAGTCAATGAGCGCCGGATTGAGCCGGACCCGGGTCAATCCGGAACAATCTGGGAGAATCCGATTTTAGCTGAATTCATTCCCCACCGCAAAACCCATGCAGGAAAGCCTGGGAATATCACAGCCGAGCGCAGGAAGTCAGAGCGCGTGCTCGCTACCCGGCTGTAGATGATGACGTGTGCACGGGCATGCGAGCCCGTGCACAGGGCTGTGACGCTGCAAAGGGCTGGCCGTTACTGCTTCTGCGGGACACGGGGGGGATGACTGACAGCTGCAACCCGGCTTTTCACACAGATAAGTAACGCCCAACCGTCCCTTCGTTTTAAACTTTCAAAAGCATTATCTTAAGTTTTAAAAACCGGTTTTTTTAGCAAAAATCATTGCAGCACATGTATGTGCTGTGTGTAGGGACTGATATTAATAGTCCGGGGGGGTCATTGGGGGTGGTTGGTTCCCTTTAAGGTTCAATCCGGATACCCCATGAGGACTTAGAAACACATTTGAAGGCAAAATGTGTCTGAAGGCAGTTGCGATTACAGCATCCGGATCTGGATGCACTGAGTGCAAATGCACTTCCAAGTGTGACCCTAGCCCATCACAGCAACGGTATTTCTAGGGCTTACCCCTTAAGCCGCCTTATAATTTGGTCTTACTATATTCCCAGTTTTAGTTGTAACAGGAGTATGCATAACTAGCACGCATGCGCAACCCTCCGCCACTTTTAGTACAGTAGCGGTTTTTGGATTTATTCTTCAAGCCGCTCTTTTCACACTTGGCATTATTACACTTTCAGCATCAGCTACAAAAATCTGCGTACAATTAGTACGCATACGCTAGCTCCCGCCCGCCAGATACAAAGCATTTTGTTTCCTGGTAACCAAATACATGTCATCTTTGTGAGACATGGTAACTTTAAGCTACTGTGGCACCCTGTCACCCTGTTGGGCACCACAGAACCTCTTGGGACATGAATGGAGCAGTAACAATCAAAGCAACACTCACAAACACCTTACTACACCTTTAACACCTGGTTTCACCCCAAGCCTCTAGGGGGAGCTCCACTGGTCACTTTGAGCCAGTTCCCCCTATAAATAGGGTCTTTGAGGGAGAAACTGCAGAGTGTGTGCAGACGCTACAAGAGCTGCCAGCCGTGTGTAACCTCCGTCTTATGAGGGACACACTAGGCTCAATCAGCCATCTAGCCAGTGAGAGACCCTTGCAATTGGGGTCAGGGGAAAGGAGAATACACCTCTCAGGGAAAACAGAGTTATCCTGACTCTTCCCTTACCAACCGGTTACTGGAACCGAGCTGTGAGAGCTACATAGCCACCACAGAGAACCAGCACAACTAACAGGGAGTCTAGCCCTCTGTTCCACATGAAGCACCTACCCACGAGCGCCAAGGGAAAAGTACTGATCCTGCTTAACCCCCTTCTACAGTGCCCTCAGTGCTGCTACCCAGGTGAATTACGTTCCTCCGAACGCACTACCCGGTCCAGCTGGATTCCACGTCCACCTGACCACACTAGAAGTACAGAGAGAAGGAAGCCTAACACTGCTTGCTGTGAACCTCCAGAAGTGTCAACTTCACTATCCCGGTCTGAGTGTACCTGCTTTCCACCAGTAAAGGTACCTAAAAGACTTTGATGTGTCTGCGTTTGATTCCTGGACTTAATAGCAGGTTTACTCAGCTGCCTCACAACATCTTGTGCAGCACCAGGCTCTGGGGACTCCCGCTCATCCTGTGGGGAGCGTCCCATCTTGCTGCATAACATCCTCCAGAGGCCTAGCAGCGCCGGTGAAATCACCGGAACACCCGCAGGTGGCGTCACGAAGACAATTAACCCTTCACTGTTCAGCCATCCCCCTATTGATCTGGACCACCGAGCCTCACAGCCGCAGGCGCGGTTCTGTGACAAGGAGAAGCAGACGCCTGCGGCGTGAACTACCCGGCTACGGTGAGTCACTACTTTTGTTAAAAATCATATCTAAATGTTTATTTTTCCCTTTCATTTTGCAGCCACTGTTCGTAAATGCTAATTACATTGTTTTTAATCACACACTTGATTTTCTTCTCGTTGGTCCTCACATGACGTCAGAACAGCTCCTCCTATTAAGGAAATGGAGCTTGTGGAGCCTTTTCGCCAAGACCAGCCGAAGAGTCATTTGATCCGAAACGGTGCCGTCGTCTGCACCTCCGACACCCCCTCCCCTGCACCCTGTATCCTAACGCTGATTAAAGCCGTCCATTGACTAAAAACTACCACCAGGTGAGTGCCTCTTTCTTCATTTTGTGAATATAACAATTAGGGATGGGCGAATTTATTCGTTACTACTCGGTACTCGCCGAGTAGTAAGGGATTCGCCCGACTCGTTACTGTGCGAGTAATCGCAGGGATTACTCGCACAGTAACGAGTCCGGTCCCCCCCCCCCGTCCTAAGTGAAGACTGGGCTGGGGGAAGTGAGCAGGGAGCGAAGGGAGGGGGGAGAAATTCTCCTTACCTGTCTTCCGCCTTCCGGCTGTCTGCTCTCTGCTGGGCTCCGGGTCGTGTGGGCTGCTGCGGCAGCTTCGGGGTCCTAGAGCCCGCCTACTCTCCCTGTGTACAGACATCTATGTCTGTACACAGAGATGTAGTAGAGCTGAGATTGTTCTCAGCCTGCTAACTCCCTGTGCATAGACATGTATATCTATGCACAGGGAGTGAGCAGAGTGGACATCGCGTTTTGGACTACGTCGGACGGAAGAGGATTTTTTTAATTATAGATGGAGTCCCTAATGGCTTTTTTTTTTATTTCTAATAAAAAAAAATTTCTCTGTGTTGTGTTTTTTTTTAAATAATTTAATAGAAATTCATGGCGGTCATGTCTAATATTGGCGTGATCGCCATAAATTTCGGGCTTAGGGCCAGCTGATAATACAAAGCTGGCCCTAACCTCTTTATTACCCATTAAGCCACCGCACCAGGGCCACTGGAAGAGCGGGGTTCAGCGCCAGAGGATGGCGCTTCAATGAACGCGCCATCTTCTGGGGCGGCTGCGGGCTGCAATTTGCAGCGGGGGGTGCCCAGAAAGCTTGGGCCTCCCTGCGCTGCGGATTCCAGCACCCAGCTGCCTAGCTGTACCTGGCTAGACATAGAAATTGCGCGTGGGGCTCCGCGCAATTTCTATGTCTAGCCAGGTACAGCTAAGCAGCTGGGGCTGGAATCCGCAGCGCAGGGAGGCCCAAGCTTTCTGAGCACCCCCCGCTGCAAATTGCAGCCCGCAGCCGCCCCAGAAGATGGCACGTTCATTGAAGCGCCATCCTCTGGCGCTGAACCCCGCTCTTCCAGTGGCCCTGGTGGCGGTGGTGTACTGGGTAATAAGGAGGTTAGGGCCAGCTTTGTATTATCAGCTGGCCCTAAGCCCGAAATTTATGGCGGTCACGCCAATATTAGACATGACCGCCATGAATTTCTATTAAATTGTTTTAAAAAAAACACAACACAGAGAAAATTTTTTTTATTAGAAATAAAAAAAAAAAGCCATTAGGGACTCCATCTTTATTTAAAAAAATCCTCTTCCGTCCGACGTAGTCCAAAACGCAATCTCAGCTCTGCTATATCCCTGTCTGTGCTTAGACAGACAGGGATGTAGCAGAGCTGAGAACTGACTAAACAGTCAGGGTTCAGCTCAGATCATTATGACCTGAGCTGAACTCTGCTGTCAGCCAGACTCGCTCTGCTCTGGAGATCCCCAAGCAGTGACGGAAGTTAATTTAGTCACTGCTTCTGTCAGCATTCGGGAATCTCCGGAAAAAGCAGCAGAGACTCGGGGAGCGAGTCTGTAGCCGGCGCCGGCGGAGGCAGCGGTAAGTAGCCGGCCGATCCGGTGCACCCCCCACCCTCTTCACCCTCCCCCCCCAACCCCCTCCCCCTCCCCCGGTTCAATCCTTTATTTTTTTTTTACTATTCTTTAAAAGCCAGCGGCTTTTTGCCGCTGGCTTTAAAAGAATAACATGGGGATTTGCAGGTTTTTCCTCTGCTGCCAGACCCCTTATAGGGTCCGGCAGCAGAGGAATCGCTGCAATACTCGCCTCCACATTAACTAACATTGGAATCGCTAGACTCACAACGAGTAGCGAGTCCTGGACTCAGACTCGTCGGAGTCTAGCGATTCCGAGTAGTTTAGGATTCGCCCATCATTAATAACAATGTGTAAAGTGTTTGTCAGCATTTTTTGTTGAGATTTGAATGGATCAAATCACAAATTGTTCGTATTCCTCCTGATCTACAAATTTCTTCACCCCAGTAAAGTTCCTCATCTATTTTTCAGATCCCGGTATCCCGATGCTCAGATCAATGCTCACCAGGAAGCCGGAAAAAGGCGAGAGAGACAATTCACACCTGCTGCTATGACTGCGTCCCATGTTCAGAAGGAGAGATCTCTAATGTAACCGGTATGTAGAGAAAGAGGATTGTAAATGGCCTCCGTCACCCTCTAATAAAACACTCAGACCCGGCATCAGCCACATTCACCGGCTGCAGAGCAGGACGTCACTCCGGGATCGGTGATTTCAGCACTAGCGCTGTATGGAGCGGTGACTGCCGCCGGCACTGCTGAGCGCTTACACGGAGGAGACAACTTCACATTCTCCCTTCTGTTACACAGACGCCGATATACAGAGAATCTGCAGATTATCATCATGGAGGAAGGGCAAGAGCATTTATTCTCATAATACATGGTTCAGCAAGAATGTATCACACATGATAGGATTAGATACACAGATCTGCCTACAGTATCACACATTAGATACACAGCACAGTATCACACATGATACAATTAAACCATTGTTCTTGTCAGATCTCTGCACCCACAGCTCATTTCCACCCATGTTTGGTGCACGATCCCAGACAATGAGTGTCCAGCAGATCCAATGATGTTGGTATACAGTCCAGCACAGCGCGGTAGATCAAGACATTCCCAACCTTATTATACAACATAACACACAACTTGTCCAACCATAAACTCCAGAAAATGTCAAGCAATAATTTCAATCAATTCATAATGTATTTCGCCCCTTACTTTGTGCAGGGGGAGAATCTAGTAATGAGCAAACTGAAGTGACACAAATTGAACTTGTGTTGAATGTGGCGCCCCTGCGGACCCGTGGCCACAGTAAGGCACCGCAGCTGGGACAGGTAAGCTAGTCACCAAACACCAACACCCAACACATTCCCCAATCCCTAGACCTAGTACTTTATGTCAGGCAGGGGATAGTGGGGGAAACCAGGTGGAAGGTGGAGAGCAGGAAAGCACCCGGGTGGAGGAACTGGAGTAAAACCCAGGAACATCAAGTTAGGATGACCCAGTCACCCAGTAGCCGAGTCTAGCCAGAGAGAGAGACTACAGTGGTACAGGTTCGAGTTCCTGGTGTGTGTAGAGGGAAAGGAACCGGACTCTTAAGCAGAAACGCCCTTAAAGCTGAGAAACTGTAACACCTATGACAAAGCACCTGGGCCCGGCGCCCTGTGCCACTGAATGGCCATTCTGGGTTCCCAAGCTACGTACCGAGGGAGAGCAGAAAAGATCCACAGTGTGCTTGAGCCAACAAGGACATTAGGAGACCGGGCCGATACCAGGAAGTTGGCCCTGTTGAAGTGGCAGGGGAAGCTGCAGGCCCCCAACCACAGATTAACCAGCGGGGTACATGGTCTTCATGTCCAGGAACCAATCCCCACCATAACAATGGAAAGGCCTTCATATTAGGGCTAGGAGTCACGGAAGGGAGCCCCACCAGAAGCCCGGGACCGCTGGCCCAGAGGATGTGCACAGGATTGAGCTGAGAGGCCTGAAAGGACTTAGAAAAGGGGTGCCCCCTAGTGAACTGCCTCAGCTGCTGAACCGGTGACCAGAGCCATGAGTGAACTCGTTGTAACAGCTTGAAGTGTGGAGTAAAGTACCCAGCAAAACTCAGAACTTTGTGCAAGTCTGATTTGTGCATCGTCAGCAAGAGCTAACCTCCGGAGCCACCAACTGAATTGCTGCGCAGCCGGATGCAGCCCAACGGCAAGTGGCATTGAGCTCTGCTGGTAGCTGTTGAGAATGTACTGGCCTTTGCCTACACCTGCCCTGGGGACAAAGCCCTACCCATGCAGGGCTCACCTTTCTGGCTGTCGGCATCATCATCATCCCCAGAGGTCTGAACGGCAGTGGCGACCCCATTGGCCACAACCCAAGGGTGGCATCACAAACTTTCTTTAAAAACTATATTATTCCCCAGTTCTTTATTTTTCTTTAACCCCCTTTTATTGCTGCGCCTGGGCGTACGGAGCCGGGTCACGTCACCGTGACACCCCGCAATCATAGAAGATTAAAGGGCCCGGCCCTGATTACCCGTGCCCGGGGCGTGACAACTTGGCATCACGAACAGGATTACTGAATCAGTAAAATCGGGTTTTGTGCGCCTGGGACTGTTTGTGGACTTTGTTTTTCGGGCCTCAGTAATGGCGTCCCAAAAGGACTAAAGCTATGTGCTTGCAGAGGGGCATGCCCTAACCCTTCATCGTGGGCCAGGCCAGCACAGAGCGTGAACTTTTGATTACTTCCCTTCTATCCTGCTACCATTGGAAGGGTGGCTCCATAGACTGTATCACTCCACCCAGGGGTGGGGTGGCCGACAATGAACCGAACTGGCGACGCCCCGGATGGGAGGAGGGAGAGACGAGCCACGACGTCATGAGGAGAACAACGTGTGATTGCGAAGGCCCACCAATGGCAGAATGCGGGGAGTGGAGCGACCCCCCTGGTTCCCCTGAGGCTGGAATGCAGCAAGTCATGGAGGAGTTGAGCCGCCGAATGGAGCAGACCTGCATAAAGGAAGACGGGGACGAGATAGAGGATTGTGCCAGAGCAGGTGCCCTTTTCCCCAATGACTTGTCGGCCCCCCTTAGTCCCGGTCCAGGAATTGTTGGCCCGATTTGCCAAGATGACATTGGCCCATTCCTGGCCTAGCTGAGCCCCTAATTCCTGCACCCCTAAACCAGGAAGTCTGTGGCCCTGAGATTAGATGCTGGTGGAAGAATCCCGGGGGAGAGATGATGGGCTTCCCCGGGGAGGTCGAGTCCGGACAGGGGTTTGTCGAGATCACCCGGGACAAATTCTTGCGGAGGTGGGTGAAGATATTGGAGGCCCAGAAGGCAGACCAACAGGCCCAAAGGCAAAAGACTATTACCTGGACCATCGAAGCCAAAGTGGTGGCCCGGGCAGCGCTGTCCAGCCACCAAGCTTCACGTCAAGAGGGGGTCGTGACATCCTTCAATGCCTGGAGAGGCTACGGCTTCATCCGGGAGCCCGGAGCCCGCCGTGAGACTTGTGTTTTGGACTGATGCTGAGGCTCACCTGCCCCTTGGGCAGGGATCTATGAGTAGGGGAGCGAGTGACTTTTATCGGCAAGAGGGAGAGCGCGGTCCTTATGCCCTCTATGCACACCGGGCACAACCCAGGTAAGAGCCGACGCTAACACCTGTCCAATAGCTGCGGACAACGAGAGACTCTACTACCCAGACTCCGATGCTGGAGTATTCGGACCTGACGCTGCATGGGACAAGCTGCAGATAAGAGGTCCTACCATGGCAGCCGTAAACCCCGGAAGGGTTAAAAACTGTGAGTGAATGTATATTTCTGAATTATCCTTTGTTTCCCCATCGCTTTTCTGTATGAGTGTGTTTTACCCCTAGTAACTGCTATAAAAGACTTTTAAGATTACAGAAAGTGAGTAATCAGAACTTTATTGTACATGGTTAAGCACACCCCGGTGTGCCTCCTATTTGTTTTATGATAGGAGTTATAGTGTGTATTGTTGACAATTTGAACTGTGAATGGACACCGAGTGTACTGAGAATGCAGCGCTTAAAAACCCACTGACGCGACTGAAGATTCGATCAGTGTAGTCACTGTTGCTGCACCCAGGGCATGCAATGGGTTTTTCTTGTGGTGGGTTCCCGAAGACCATCAATCACGAAATGCATTGGACTCTTTAGGACTGGGTTTTTTCTATTTTTATACATTTCTAATGATAGTGGTGTTTTTGTTTTGTAATGTTAAAGTGCTGAACCTCCCATTACGGGAAGAAAGCACAATGTAAATATGTTATTATTGTTGTTGTTTATGCATAAAAAACGTTTTGAGTTTGTGTGTCACCCGTGCCGGGTCTTGGCGCCGAGCTTTGCACCGGGAGAGTGTGGCGCCCCTGCGAACCAGTGGCCACAGTAAGGTACAGCAGCTGGGACAGGTAAGCTAGTCACCCCACACCAACACCCAACAAATCCCTAGACCTAGTACTCCATGTCAGGCAGGGGATAGTGGAGGGAACCAGGTGGAGGGTGGAGAGCAGGAAAGCATCCGAGAAAGGGGTGGAGGAACTGGAGTAAAACCCAGGAATATCAAGTTAGGAGGACCCAGTCACCCAGTAGACAATCCCACATTGCTGTCATCTGTATACAGAATAAATGGCTGAAGGTAATTAGGGTAAGCTAGGGTTTCATCCCCTGTCATGGCACACTTTAACTTCTTGAAGGACTCTTCTGTCTCGTTACTCCATTGGAAGGGATGACTCCGGACTTTTGTCTTCTTGGACTCCTCCTACCAGGACTTCTTGCAGAGGGGCTGCCATCTTTGTAAACCCTTTGGTAAATCTTCTGTAGTAGCCTACCAGGCCCAGGAACTGCCTCAACTCTTTCACATTGGTGGGTCTTAGCCAGTCCCTTATCACTGTGACCTTCTCGGGGTCTGGTGCTACACATGGCCGAGGTACTGTACCTTTCATTTTAACAGGTGACACTTGAACGGTTTTATCTTCACCCCATAGCCAAAGAAAGCTTCAAACATTCTGCCAAGTGTTCCAGGTACTCTTCATACGAGTAGACTATGACATCATCCAGGTACAATAAGACGGTCTCAAAGTTCTTGTGTCCTAGGCAGCACTCCATCAGTCTCTGGAATGCATCAGGTGCATTGCAAAGTGTAAACGGCATACAGTTGAACTTGCAGAGGCCCATTGGCGTGGTGAATGCTGTCTTCTCACAGTCAGCCTCTGCCACAGGAACTTGCCAATACCCACCTGTCAGATCTAAGGTGGAAAATTAGTTAGCAGATTTTAATGCAGCTAATGATTCCTCAATTCTGGGTAATAGGTATGCGTCCTTGTGTGTAATGCAGTTGATCTGCCTATAATCTATGCACATCTTCATGGTCCCATCCTTTTTTTAACTATCACTAGAGGAGTTGCCCAGGGGCTACAAATTTTATCACTCCTGCTTCCTTCATTTCTTTTAACATATCTTAAGCACATTGGTAGTGGAGCGGGCGGTAGTGGTCTATACCTCTCTTTAATGGGTGGATGGTTACCCGTGGGTATATTTTGTTCTACCCCTTTTATTTGCCCAAAATCTAAAGTGTTTGCTAAAGACTTGTTCATACTTTCTCACTACCATGCTATGAGGAGATCATGATATGCTGGTGGCAGAATAGGGGAGCAGATCTGATGGGATTCCCCAGCGCAGCAGAGGCCAGTGAAGGAGGCCAGGTCAAGATTCTACTGTGGAAGAAGATCAGAAGAAAGAAGAAAAGAAGGAGCAGTTGAACCCGGGACTACAACAACAGCTTTAGAGTAAGTGAGAATGTGATGTTTTCCTTGCTGTCCCCATTATTTTCCTGAATGAGTGTATAGTCCCCCTTTTTTTTTTTCTTGCTTGATTATGCTTTGAACTTTTGACACCATGGACAATGTATGGTACAGACTTTAGATGTATATAGTTTGAGTACCCTGAGTGTTCTCTATTAGTTTTATAGCAAAGCTTTTATACGAGAATAGAGTATATTTAAATAATGCAGAATAGTGATCATTTGATCTTTTGAATTGGACTCAAATAGAAAATGTTTTATAATGCGCAGTGCTTAGTCTTAGTCTTAGCTGACTGGAGGTACCCTGAGCTGAAACAGTGACTGACAGAAGGAGCCTGGTGATCCCTAGGACAGACATATACCTGGGACACTGGAGGGCTAGGCCAAAACCACATATACCAGGCACACTGGTGGGGGGCAGAAACTGCTGCAGCCTATCTTTCCACCACGAACTAGGAACACAGTCATCATACTAGTACTGGTGACCCTGACTGCAAGGGAAAATATATTCACCCGTGAGTCCACGACGACCAGACTGAACCCAGGGGTGAGTAACTACTTTACTGAGAGAAGGGCCTGAATGGACTTTGAAGGAGCAACACAGAAAAGCTACCTGAGCTGCACAGTTTGAGTAACCTGGAGCAATGCTGAAGTGTATGTGTGACTAAAAAACTGTAACCTATGAACCTGCTGTTGAAAAATCAAGTAAAGTACCCAGTAAGCTCATCACTGCCTGAGACTGTTCCTTTCCAGCACCACGTCCAGCACCAGGACAACCAGCACTGTGGAGAGCTGCAGCAGCAAAGTAAGTGACTTGTACCCAGCACAAATCCTCACTATGTCCCTCCACTACTACACCTGCCCTGGGGACCCTCAGCCCTACCCGAGGATGGCTTACCATCCATGCTGCCCCAAGTCACCATCGCAGGAATACGACAGCGGTGGTTCTACTGACCACATACCCCTGGATGCATCATGACAAATCCCTTATAAATACCCCTTTTTGGACTGATCCCAGACAACGAGACCAGGTCACGACTACCGTGATACCCCAGAGAGACAGCATCGGCCCGGTTTCCGAGTCCCCATAGCCTGGGGACGCATCACAAAGCCCTACTTGTGGAGGGCTCACTATCCCGGCTGTTGACATCATCATCATCCTTAGAGGTCTGAACGGCAGCGGAGGCCCTATTGGCCGCAACCCATGGGTGGCATCATGAACTTTCTTTAAAAACTATATTATTCCCCTGTTATTTATTTTTTTTAGCCCCCTTTTATTGCCATGCCTTGGCACACAGAGCCGGGTCACGTTACCGTGACACCCCGCAGTCCTAGAAGACGACAGGGCCCGGCTCTGAGTACCCCTGCCTGGGGCACGACACTGAATTTTTAGGAATTTGCTGAATCTGGAAAATTAACAGCTTGCCGTTTTTATCACTTGATATAGTACAGCCGATCCAGATGGGACATCATATCCAGTATAAGAGCAGAAGCAGGGAATGCAGCAGCCGTGTTTGAGGAATCTGGATAGTCAGAAGATGTCACAGCTCCCAGTTTATCTACTGAGATAGGGAGAGAAAGTGATACAACACTGGAGAAACTGTCCAGATAGTGTGAGACAGCACAGGAGGAGATTGTGTGTGAGGAAAAGTGAGAGAAACAGATGTAAGTGATGGAGACAGATAGGAGCCCCCTGCAGAGGCTTCATGATGAATGTGGGTAAAGTGCTGCATCTGCAATTATATTTCCCATTTTTTGCATTCATATATAAGGAAGCCACCGACATTACACAACATAAATGATCTCTAGGAGCCTCTCGCAGTGCGTGTGTCACACACAGTAAGGCCAGGGCCACACTTGCGTCATGAATCCAGTAACTGGATCTAATTTTTGACATGTAGAAATCTTGAAAACCGGATCCGTTAATGCACCCATAGATTCCAAAAAAAAAGTGCAATGCATCTACAGGATTGGGTTTTTTCACAAATCCAGTAAAAACATGGTCTGCAACGTTTCTTGGTGCATTTTCAATACCGAATGTTTTTTTTAACATGGAAGTCTATGGGCAATGCATCCGTTAACGCATTGTACATGTATGTACAATGCGTTAACGGATCTGGTACCAGATCTGGTAAAAATGCCTCAAAAATGGCAAGGTGAAAAACTGGATACATTAATGCATCCAGTAAGGCTAGGGTCGCACTTAGAAGGCACAGTCCAGTAACCGGATCCATTACCGGATCTGGTATTGGACTGTGCCTTCATACTTCATATAATCTGTAAAAATGCAACCCTCATTCCGGATCTGGATGCATTAATGCATCCGGTTTTGGAATGAGGATTTTTTAAAAACCGGATCCGATACCGGATCCATTACTGCAATATACATTTATGTACCTTGTGGTACCGGATCTGGTTCACATAGGCGCCCATGTTAAAAAAAATGGATTCGGTTTTGCAACCGCTCCGAAAAATGCAGCCTGCATGACTTTTACCACAGGCTGAAAAAACAGATCCGGTAACCGGATTGCCATTTGGGCAATTCGGTTTTTGTACTGCAGCCTATGGGCTGTGGAACCTGATCCGGATGTATAAAAATACCGCAAATGTGACCCTAGTCTAAACGGATGCATGCTCCCAAGTGTGGCCCTAGCCTAAGACTTTTACCCACCTGTTCTATTTCTCTACATTGGCGTCACACACACACAACACCAATACTGCAGCCGCGTCATCTGTTATTAGGTTTTTGTTTCTTTTCTGGAAAAAAGGAATTGTGCTAAAAACTAAAACAGAGAAGGAAATAATAAACCCCTTCCCGGTGATTGGGTGATTCCATTGATGTGTCACTTACAGGGCAGCTCCTGTAGAGGTCACAGAATAACGCTGTGCAGCAGAGGATTCTGGGTAGAGGACGAGTGACTGCGGATATTTCCCTCTACACATTCCTGAGCTCTGTATAACATGTCAGGCTCGGGGGAGCTAGAGGGACTTAAAGGCTTTCACCCTTAAAGACGATGAAACTCTGAACCTCCGACCTCATGACTGATATCTCTACATTTCTAAACAATTACAGGAATCTGCAGTTATTGATGTAAAGTGATTTTATTCTATAAGAAAAGTTGTCCCCAAATGTTTGTAGACCTATAAAATCACAACCAGAGCAGGTTCTCCCTCCCCGGGTCCAGCGCCGGCTCTCCACCACTGCTCTGTGTTCTGTCTACAGTGGAGACCTCACAGCTACAGCGCACATCACCCTGCAGCCAATCACTGAGCTCAGCAGTGCTGACAAAGGAGATGGCACAATCCTCTGAGCTCAGTGATTGGCTGCAGCGCTGATGTGCTCTAAAGTTGTGTGATTTCTGGTTTATCGCTGATGCTCAATACGTATTTTAATTGCGTTTAAGGAGTACGTTTTTCTCCTTATGGAGAGTCACACACTAGTGATGGGCGAATCCTAAATTACTCGGAATCGCTTGACTCTAGCGAGTCCGAGCCCAGGACTCGCTACTCGTTGCGAGTCTAGCGAGTCCAATGTTAATGAATGGGGAAGCGAGTAATAGCGAGTAGTGTGAGATTTACAAATCGCAGATGTGTGTCGGAAGCTTCAGCCTGAAGCAATCCTAGTTGTGTCATTTATTTGCATTGCTCGTTTACTTTGTAAGTAATCGCTGACTCGCACAGATAAGAGTCCTGTCTTCTCTGTGTTGGCTGCCCCAGCTCCAGGGTCCTAGAGCCCGCCTGCTGCCTGATGTAGCAGAGCTGAGATTGTTCTCAGTCTGCTTATTCCCTGTGCATAGACATCTATATTTATGCACAGGGATGAGCAGAGAGGACATCACGTTTTGGACTGCGTCGGACGGAAGAGGATTTTTTTAATTAAAGATGGAGTCCCTAATGGCTTTTTTTTTTATTTCTAAATAAAAATTTTCCTTGTGTTGTGTTTTTTTTAAAATAATTTAATAGAAATTCATGGCGGTCATGTCTAATATTGGCGTGACCGCCATAAATTTCGGGCTTAGGGCCAGCTGATAATACAAAGCTGGCCCTAACCTCTTTATTACCCAGCGTGCCATCGCTACCAGGGCCGCTGGAAGAGCGGGGTTCAGCGCCAGAGGATGGCGCTTCAATGAACGCGCCATCTTCTGGGGCGGCTGCGGGCTGCAATTTGCAGCGGGGTGTGCCCAGAAAGCTTGGGCATCCCTGCGCTGCGGATTCCAGCCCCCAGCTGCTTAGCTGTACCTGGCTAGACATAGAAATTGCGCGGAGCCCCACGCATTTTTTTTTAATTATTTCATGAAATTCTGAGATTCTGACTCTGAGACTCTGACTCTGAGACTCTGACTCTGAGACTCTGACTCTGAAATTCATGAAATAATAAAAAAAAAATGCGTGGGGCTCCGCGCAATTTCTATGTCTAGCCAGGTACAGCTAAGCAGCTGGGGGCTGGAATCCGCAGCGCAGGGATGCCCAAGCTTTCTGGGCACCCCCCGCTGAAAATTGCAGCCTGCAGCCGCCCCAGAAGATGGCGCGTTCATTGAAGCGCCATCCTCTGGCGCTGAACCCCGCTCTTCCAGCGGCCCTGGTAGCGGTGGCACGCTGGGTAATAAAGAGGTTAGGGCCAGCTTTGTATTATCAGCTGGCCCTAAGCCCGAAATTTATGGCGGTCACGCCAATATTAGACATGACCACCATGAATTTCTATTAAATTGTTTTAAAAAAAACACAACACAAGGAAAATTTTTTATTAGAAATAAAAAAAAAAGCCATTAGGGACTCCATCTTTAATTAAAAAAATCCTCTTCCGTCCGACGCAGTCCAAAACGCGATGTCCTCTCTGCTACATCCCCTGTGCATAAATATAGATGTCTATGCA